>CAXHUQ010001262.1:0-18600 GCA_964020085.1 Micromussa lordhowensis
AGCTGTCTGTAAGATGGGCCCCAGTTTTACAGCCCCTGCACGCAGGCCCCTCTCCCCGACCTGAAAATCAACTGAAAGGACGCAATTAGACATTCAACCGAATTCAATGATTAGAGTGTTTGAAAAAAACAGACAATTTAGACCGCTAGAGACATTGTACAGTTATCTTAACCCTACTGAATGTTTCAAGCACGCAAAATTTTCGTAACTTAAATCCAATTCGTTTCTCAGGCGGTCCTCTGGAGTACAAATACTGTGTGGAGTACAAATACACTGTGATATTTGTACTCGTTTTCGGCGTTATTTCTACTCTACGAAGTGCGGTTGGATAATAACTTGCGTATCCGTGTACTTGAAAGGACGCAATTAGACATTCAACCGAATTCAGAACGCAACTCTACTTTTAGAGATGAACAGGCTACTCAATGTTTCAAGCCCGCGAAACAGCGTCCAAGGCCACAGTTTGCCCGACAACTGAAGGACACATGCGCGCAAATCGGCGAACCAAAATGATTAGAGTGTTTGAAAAAAACAGACAATTTAGACCGCTAGAGACATTGTACAGTTATCAGCGTGCAACGCCAGTCAAAGCAGGCTTGCCTCTGCACTCACCACTGAATCAAGGTGACTTTCAGCGTAGCAGCTGTCTGTAAGATGGGCCCCAGTTTTACAGCCCCTGCACGCAGGCCCCTCTCCCCGACCTGAAAATCAACTGAAAGGACGCAATTAGACATTCAACCGAATTCAATGATTAGAGTGTTTGAAAAAAACAGACAATTTAGACCGCTAGAGACATTGTACAGTTATCTTAACCCTACTGAATGTTTCAAGCACGCAAAATTTTCGTAACTTAAATCCAATTCGTTTCTCAGGCGGTCCTCTGGAGTACAAATACTGTGTGGAGTACAAATACACTGTGATATTTGTACTCGTTTTCGGCGTTATTTCTACTCTACGAAGTGCGGTTGGATAATAACTTGCGTATCCGTGTACTTGAAAGGACGCAATTAGACATTCAACCGAATTCAGAACGCAACTCTACTTTTAGAGATGAACAGGCTACTCAATGTTTCAAGCCCGCGAAACAGCGTCCAAGGCCACAGTTTGCCCGACAACTGAAGGACACATGCGCGCAAATCGGCGAACCAAAATGATTAGAGTGTTTGAAAAAAACAGACAATTTAGACCGCTAGAGACATTGTACAGTTATCAGCGTGCAACGCCAGTCAAAGCAGGCTTGCCTCTGCACTCACCACTGAATCAAGGTGACTTTCAGCGTAGCAGCTGTCTGTAAGATGGGCCCCAGTTTTACAGCCCCTGCACGCAGGCCCCTCTCCCCGACCTGAAAATCAACTGAAAGGACGCAATTAGACATTCAACCGAATTCAATGATTAGAGTGTTTGAAAAAAACAGACAATTTAGACCGCTAGAGACATTGTACAGTTATCTTAACCCTACTGAATGTTTCAAGCACGCAAAATTTTCGTAACTTAAATCCAATTCGTTTCTCAGGCGGTCCTCTGGAGTACAAATACTGTGTGGAGTACAAATACACTGTGATATTTGTACTCGTTTTCGGCGTTATTTCTACTCTACGAAGTGCGGTTGGATAATAACTTGCGTATCCGTGTACTTGAAAGGACGCAATTAGACATTCAACCGAATTCAGAACGCAACTCTACTTTTAGAGATGAACAGGCTACTCAATGTTTCAAGCCCGCGAAACAGCGTCCAAGGCCACAGTTTGCCCGACAACTGAAGGACACATGCGCGCAAATCGGCGAACCAAAATGATTAGAGTGTTTGAAAAAAACAGACAATTTAGACCGCTAGAGACATTGTACAGTTATCAGCGTGCAACGCCAGTCAAAGCAGGCTTGCCTCTGCACTCACCACTGAATCAAGGTGACTTTCAGCGTAGCAGCTGTCTGTAAGATGGGCCCCAGTTTTACAGCCCCTGCACGCAGGCCCCTCTCCCCGACCTGAAAATCAACTGAAAGGACGCAATTAGACATTCAACCGAATTCAATGATTAGAGTGTTTGAAAAAAACAGACAATTTAGACCGCTAGAGACATTGTACAGTTATCTTAACCCTACTGAATGTTTCAAGCACGCAAAATTTTCGTAACTTAAATCCAATTCGTTTCTCAGGCGGTCCTCTGGAGTACAAATACTGTGTGGAGTACAAATACACTGTGATATTTGTACTCGTTTTCGGCGTTATTTCTACTCTAACGAAGTGCGGTTGGATAATAACTTGCGTATCCGTGTACTTGAAAGGACGCAATTAGACATTCAACCGAATTCAGAACGCAACTCTACTTTTAGAGATGAACAGGCTACTCAATGTTTCAAGCCCGCGAAACAGCGTCCAAGGCCACAGTTTGCCCGACAACTGAAGGACACATGCGCGCAAATCGGCGAACCAAAATGATTAGAGTGTTTGAAAAAAACAGACAATTTAGACCGCTAGAGACATTGTACAGTTATCAGCGTGCAACGCCAGTCAAAGCAGGCTTGCCTCTGCACTCACCACTGAATCAAGGTGACTTTCAGCGTAGCAGCTGTCTGTAAGATGGGCCCCAGTTTTACAGCCCCTGCACGCAGGCCCCTCTCCCCGACCTGAAAATCAACTGAAAGGACGCAATTAGACATTCAACCGAATTCAATGATTAGAGTGTTTGAAAAAAACAGACAATTTAGACCGCTAGAGACATTGTACAGTTATCTTAACCCTACTGAATGTTTCAAGCACGCAAAATTTTCGTAACTTAAATCCAATTCGTTTCTCAGGCGGTCCTCTGGAGTACAAATACTGTGTGGAGTACAAATACACTGTGATATTTGTACTCGTTTTCGGCGTTATTTCTACTCTACGAAGTGCGGTTGGATAATAACTTGCGTATCCGTGTACTTGAAAGGACGCAATTAGACATTCAACCGAATTCAGAACGCAACTCTACTTTTAGAGATGAACAGGCTACTCAATGTTTCAAGCCCGCGAAACAGCGTCCAAGGCCACAGTTTGCCCGACAACTGAAGGACACATGCGCGCAAATCGGCGAACCAAAATGATTAGAGTGTTTGAAAAAAACAGACAATTTAGACCGCTAGAGACATTGTACAGTTATCAGCGTGCAACGCCAGTCAAAGCAGGCTTGCCTCTGCACTCACCACTGAATCAAGGTGACTTTCAGCGTAGCAGCTGTCTGTAAGATGGGCCCCAGTTTTACAGCCCCTGCACGCAGGCCCCTCTCCCCGACCTGAAAATCAACTGAAAGGACGCAATTAGACATTCAACCGAATTCAATGATTAGAGTGTTTGAAAAAAACAGACAATTTAGACCGCTAGAGACATTGTACAGTTATCTTAACCCTACTGAATGTTTCAAGCACGCAAAATTTTCGTAACTTAAATCCAATTCGTTTCTCAGGCGGTCCTCTGGAGTACAAATACTGTGTGGAGTACAAATACACTGTGATATTTGTACTCGTTTTCGGCGTTATTTCTACTCTACGAAGTGCGGTTGGATAATAACTTGCGTATCCGTGTACTTGAAAGGACGCAATTAGACATTCAACCGAATTCAGAACGCAACTCTACTTTTAGAGATGAACAGGCTACTCAATGTTTCAAGCCCGCGAAACAGCGTCCAAGGCCACAGTTTGCCCGACAACTGAAGGACACATGCGCGCAAATCGGCGAACCAAAATGATTAGAGTGTTTGAAAAAAACAGACAATTTAGACCGCTAGAGACATTGTACAGTTATCAGCGTGCAACGCCAGTCAAAGCAGGCTTGCCTCTGCACTCACCACTGAATCAAGGTGACTTTCAGCGTAGCAGCTGTCTGTAAGATGGGCCCCAGTTTTACAGCCCCTGCACGCAGGCCCCTCTCCCCGACCTGAAAATCAACTGAAAGGACGCAATTAGACATTCAACCGAATTCAATGATTAGAGTGTTTGAAAAAAACAGACAATTTAGACCGCTAGAGACATTGTACAGTTATCTTAACCCTACTGAATGTTTCAAGCACGCAAAATTTTCGTAACTTAAATCCAATTCGTTTCTCAGGCGGTCCTCTGGAGTACAAATACTGTGTGGAGTACAAATACACTGTGATATTTGTACTCGTTTTCGGCGTTATTTCTACTCTACGAAGTGCGGTTGGATAATAACTTGCGTATCCGTGTACTTGAAAGGACGCAATTAGACATTCAACCGAATTCAGAACGCAACTCTACTTTTAGAGATGAACAGGCTACTCAATGTTTCAAGCCCGCGAAACAGCGTCCAAGGCCACAGTTTGCCCGACAACTGAAGGACACATGCGCGCAAATCGGCGAACCAAAATGATTAGAGTGTTTGAAAAAAACAGACAATTTAGACCGCTAGAGACATTGTACAGTTATCAGCGTGCAACGCCAGTCAAAGCAGGCTTGCCTCTGCACTCACCACTGAATCAAGGTGACTTTCAGCGTAGCAGCTGTCTGTAAGATGGGCCCCAGTTTTACAGCCCCTGCACGCAGGCCCCTCTCCCCGACCTGAAAATCAACTGAAAGGACGCAATTAGACATTCAACCGAATTCAATGATTAGAGTGTTTGAAAAAAACAGACAATTTAGACCGCTAGAGACATTGTACAGTTATCTTAACCCTACTGAATGTTTCAAGCACGCAAAATTTTCGTAACTTAAATCCAATTCGTTTCTCAGGCGGTCCTCTGGAGTACAAATACTGTGTGGAGTACAAATACACTGTGATATTTGTACTCGTTTTCGGCGTTATTTCTACTCTACGAAGTGCGGTTGGATAATAACTTGCGTATCCGTGTACTTGAAAGGACGCAATTAGACATTCAACCGAATTCAGAACGCAACTCTACTTTTAGAGATGAACAGGCTACTCAATGTTTCAAGCCCGCGAAACAGCGTCCAAGGCCACAGTTTGCCCGACAACTGAAGGACACATGCGCGCAAATCGGCGAACCAAAATGATTAGAGTGTTTGAAAAAAACAGACAATTTAGACCGCTAGAGACATTGTACAGTTATCAGCGTGCAACGCCAGTCAAAGCAGGCTTGCCTCTGCACTCACCACTGAATCAAGGTGACTTTCAGCGTAGCAGCTGTCTGTAAGATGGGCCCCAGTTTTACAGCCCCTGCACGCAGGCCCCTCTCCCCGACCTGAAAATCAACTGAAAGGACGCAATTAGACATTCAACCGAATTCAATGATTAGAGTGTTTGAAAAAAACAGACAATTTAGACCGCTAGAGACATTGTACAGTTATCTTAACCCTACTGAATGTTTCAAGCACGCAAAATTTTCGTAACTTAAATCCAATTCGTTTCTCAGGCGGTCCTCTGGAGTACAAATACTGTGTGGAGTACAAATACACTGTGATATTTGTACTCGTTTTCGGCGTTATTTCTACTCTACGAAGTGCGGTTGGATAATAACTTGCGTATCCGTGTACTTGAAAGGACGCAATTAGACATTCAACCGAATTCAGAACGCAACTCTACTTTTAGAGATGAACAGGCTACTCAATGTTTCAAGCCCGCGAAACAGCGTCCAAGGCCACAGTTTGCCCGACAACTGAAGGACACATGCGCGCAAATCGGCGAACCAAAATGATTAGAGTGTTTGAAAAAAACAGACAATTTAGACCGCTAGAGACATTGTACAGTTATCAGCGTGCAACGCCAGTCAAAGCAGGCTTGCCTCTGCACTCACCACTGAATCAAGGTGACTTTCAGCGTAGCAGCTGTCTGTAAGATGGGCCCCAGTTTTACAGCCCCTGCACGCAGGCCCCTCTCCCCGACCTGAAAATCAACTGAAAGGACGCAATTAGACATTCAACCGAATTCAATGATTAGAGTGTTTGAAAAAAACAGACAATTTAGACCGCTAGAGACATTGTACAGTTATCTTAACCCTACTGAATGTTTCAAGCACGCAAAATTTTCGTAACTTAAATCCAATTCGTTTCTCAGGCGGTCCTCTGGAGTACAAATACTGTGTGGAGTACAAATACACTGTGATATTTGTACTCGTTTTCGGCGTTATTTCTACTCTACGAAGTGCGGTTGGATAATAACTTGCGTATCCGTGTACTTGAAAGGACGCAATTAGACATTCAACCGAATTCAGAACGCAACTCTACTTTTAGAGATGAACAGGCTACTCAATGTTTCAAGCCCGCGAAACAGCGTCCAAGGCCACAGTTTGCCCGACAACTGAAGGACACATGCGCGCAAATCGGCGAACCAAAATGATTAGAGTGTTTGAAAAAAACAGACAATTTAGACCGCTAGAGACATTGTACAGTTATCAGCGTGCAACGCCAGTCAAAGCAGGCTTGCCTCTGCACTCACCACTGAATCAAGGTGACTTTCAGCGTAGCAGCTGTCTGTAAGATGGGCCCCAGTTTTACAGCCCCTGCACGCAGGCCCCTCTCCCCGACCTGAAAATCAACTGAAAGGACGCAATTAGACATTCAACCGAATTCAATGATTAGAGTGTTTGAAAAAAACAGACAATTTAGACCGCTAGAGACATTGTACAGTTATCTTAACCCTACTGAATGTTTCAAGCACGCAAAATTTTCGTAACTTAAATCCAATTCGTTTCTCAGGCGGTCCTCTGGAGTACAAATACTGTGTGGAGTACAAATACACTGTGATATTTGTACTCGTTTTCGGCGTTATTTCTACTCTACGAAGTGCGGTTGGATAATAACTTGCGTATCCGTGTACTTGAAAGGACGCAATTAGACATTCAACCGAATTCAGAACGCAACTCTACTTTTAGAGATGAACAGGCTACTCAATGTTTCAAGCCCGCGAAACAGCGTCCAAGGCCACAGTTTGCCCGACAACTGAAGGACACATGCGCGCAAATCGGCGAACCAAAATGATTAGAGTGTTTGAAAAAAACAGACAATTTAGACCGCTAGAGACATTGTACAGTTATCAGCGTGCAACGCCAGTCAAAGCAGGCTTGCCTCTGCACTCACCACTGAATCAAGGTGACTTTCAGCGTAGCAGCTGTCTGTAAGATGGGCCCCAGTTTTACAGCCCCTGCACGCAGGCCCCTCTCCCCGACCTGAAAATCAACTGAAAGGACGCAATTAGACATTCAACCGAATTCAATGATTAGAGTGTTTGAAAAAAACAGACAATTTAGACCGCTAGAGACATTGTACAGTTATCTTAACCCTACTGAATGTTTCAAGCACGCAAAATTTTCGTAACTTAAATCCAATTCGTTTCTCAGGCGGTCCTCTGGAGTACAAATACTGTGTGGAGTACAAATACACTGTGATATTTGTACTCGTTTTCGGCGTTATTTCTACTCTACGAAGTGCGGTTGGATAATAACTTGCGTATCCGTGTACTTGAAAGGACGCAATTAGACATTCAACCGAATTCAGAACGCAACTCTACTTTTAGAGATGAACAGGCTACTCAATGTTTCAAGCCCGCGAAACAGCGTCCAAGGCCACAGTTTGCCCGACAACTGAAGGACACATGCGCGCAAATCGGCGAACCAAAATGATTAGAGTGTTTGAAAAAAACAGACAATTTAGACCGCTAGAGACATTGTACAGTTATCAGCGTGCAACGCCAGTCAAAGCAGGCTTGCCTCTGCACTCACCACTGAATCAAGGTGACTTTCAGCGTAGCAGCTGTCTGTAAGATGGGCCCCAGTTTTACAGCCCCTGCACGCAGGCCCCTCTCCCCGACCTGAAAATCAACTGAAAGGACGCAATTAGACATTCAACCGAATTCAATGATTAGAGTGTTTGAAAAAAACAGACAATTTAGACCGCTAGAGACATTGTACAGTTATCTTAACCCTACTGAATGTTTCAAGCACGCAAAATTTTCGTAACTTAAATCCAATTCGTTTCTCAGGCGGTCCTCTGGAGTACAAATACTGTGTGGAGTACAAATACACTGTGATATTTGTACTCGTTTTCGGCGTTATTTCTACTCTACGAAGTGCGGTTGGATAATAACTTGCGTATCCGTGTACTTGAAAGGACGCAATTAGACATTCAACCGAATTCAGAACGCAACTCTACTTTTAGAGATGAACAGGCTACTCAATGTTTCAAGCCCGCGAAACAGCGTCCAAGGCCACAGTTTGCCCGACAACTGAAGGACACATGCGCGCAAATCGGCGAACCAAAATGATTAGAGTGTTTGAAAAAAACAGACAATTTAGACCGCTAGAGACATTGTACAGTTATCAGCGTGCAACGCCAGTCAAAGCAGGCTTGCCTCTGCACTCACCACTGAATCAAGGTGACTTTCAGCGTAGCAGCTGTCTGTAAGATGGGCCCCAGTTTTACAGCCCCTGCACGCAGGCCCCTCTCCCCGACCTGAAAATCAACTGAAAGGACGCAATTAGACATTCAACCGAATTCAATGATTAGAGTGTTTGAAAAAAACAGACAATTTAGACCGCTAGAGACATTGTACAGTTATCTTAACCCTACTGAATGTTTCAAGCACGCAAAATTTTCGTAACTTAAATCCAATTCGTTTCTCAGGCGGTCCTCTGGAGTACAAATACTGTATGGAGTACAAATACACTGTGATATTTGTACTCGTTTTCGGCGTTATTTCTACTCTACGAAGTGCGGTTGGATAATAACTTGCGTATCCGTGTACTTGAAAGGACGCAATTAGACATTCAACCGAATTCAGAACGCAACTCTACTTTTAGAGATGAACAGGCTACTCAATGTTTCAAGCCCGCGAAACAGCGTCCAAGGCCACAGTTTGCCCGACAACTGAAGGACACATGCGCGCAAATCGGCGAACCAAAATGATTAGAGTGTTTGAAAAAAACAGACAATTTAGACCGCTAGAGACATTGTACAGTTATCAGCGTGCAACGCCAGTCAAAGCAGGCTTGCCTCTGCACTCACCACTGAATCAAGGTGACTTTCAGCGTAGCAGCTGTCTGTAAGATGGGCCCCAGTTTTACAGCCCCTGCACGCAGGCCCCTCTCCCCGACCTGAAAATCAACTGAAAGGACGCAATTAGACATTCAACCGAATTCAATGATTAGAGTGTTTGAAAAAAACAGACAATTTAGACCGCTAGAGACATTGTACAGTTATCTTAACCCTACTGAATGTTTCAAGCACGCAAAATTTTCGTAACTTAAATCCAATTCGTTTCTCAGGCGGTCCTCTGGAGTACAAATACTGTGTGGAGTACAAATACACTGTGATATTTGTACTCGTTTTCGGCGTTATTTCTACTCTACGAAGTGCGGTTGGATAATAACTTGCGTATCCGTGTACTTGAAAGGACGCAATTAGACATTCAACCGAATTCAGAACGCAACTCTACTTTTAGAGATGAACAGGCTACTCAATGTTTCAAGCCCGCGAAACAGCGTCCAAGGCCACAGTTTGCCCGACAACTGAAGGACACATGCGCGCAAATCGGCGAACCAAAATGATTAGAGTGTTTGAAAAAAACAGACAATTTAGACCGCTAGAGACATTGTACAGTTATCAGCGTGCAACGCCAGTCAAAGCAGGCTTGCCTCTGCACTCACCACTGAATCAAGGTGACTTTCAGCGTAGCAGCTGTCTGTAAGATGGGCCCCAGTTTTACAGCCCCTGCACGCAGGCCCCTCTCCCCGACCTGAAAATCAACTGAAAGGACGCAATTAGACATTCAACCGAATTCAATGATTAGAGTGTTTGAAAAAAACAGACAATTTAGACCGCTAGAGACATTGTACAGTTATCTTAACCCTACTGAATGTTTCAAGCACGCAAAATTTTCGTAACTTAAATCCAATTCGTTTCTCAGGCGGTCCTCTGGAGTACAAATACTGTGTGGAGTACAAATACACTGTGATATTTGTACTCGTTTTCGGCGTTATTTCTACTCTACGAAGTGCGGTTGGATAATAACTTGCGTATCCGTGTACTTGAAAGGACGCAATTAGACATTCAACCGAATTCAGAACGCAACTCTACTTTTAGAGATGAACAGGCTACTCAATGTTTCAAGCCCGCGAAACAGCGTCCAAGGCCACAGTTTGCCCGACAACTGAAGGACACATGCGCGCAAATCGGCGAACCAAAATGATTAGAGTGTTTGAAAAAAACAGACAATTTAGACCGCTAGAGACATTGTACAGTTATCAGCGTGCAACGCCAGTCAAAGCAGGCTTGCCTCTGCACTCACCACTGAATCAAGGTGACTTTCAGCGTAGCAGCTGTCTGTAAGATGGGCCCCAGTTTTACAGCCCCTGCACGCAGGCCCCTCTCCCCGACCTGAAAATCAACTGAAAGGACGCAATTAGACATTCAACCGAATTCAATGATTAGAGTGTTTGAAAAAAACAGACAATTTAGACCGCTAGAGACATTGTACAGTTATCTTAACCCTACTGAATGTTTCAAGCACGCAAAATTTTCGTAACTTAAATCCAATTCGTTTCTCAGGCGGTCCTCTGGAGTACAAATACTGTGTGGAGTACAAATACACTGTGATATTTGTACTCGTTTTCGGCGTTATTTCTACTCTACGAAGTGCGGTTGGATAATAACTTGCGTATCCGTGTACTTGAAAGGACGCAATTAGACATTCAACCGAATTCAGAACGCAACTCTACTTTTAGAGATGAACAGGCTACTCAATGTTTCAAGCCCGCGAAACAGCGTCCAAGGCCACAGTTTGCCCGACAACTGAAGGACACATGCGCGCAAATCGGCGAACCAAAATGATTAGAGTGTTTGAAAAAAACAGACAATTTAGACCGCTAGAGACATTGTACAGTTATCAGCGTGCAACGCCAGTCAAAGCAGGCTTGCCTCTGCACTCACCACTGAATCAAGGTGACTTTCAGCGTAGCAGCTGTCTGTAAGATGGGCCCCAGTTTTACAGCCCCTGCACGCAGGCCCCTCTCCCCGACCTGAAAATCAACTGAAAGGACGCAATTAGACATTCAACCGAATTCAATGATTAGAGTGTTTGAAAAAAACAGACAATTTAGACCGCTAGAGACATTGTACAGTTATCTTAACCCTACTGAATGTTTCAAGCACGCAAAATTTTCGTAACTTAAATCCAATTCGTTTCTCAGGCGGTCCTCTGGAGTACAAATACTGTGTGGAGTACAAATACACTGTGATATTTGTACTCGTTTTCGGCGTTATTTCTACTCTACGAAGTGCGGTTGGATAATAACTTGCGTATCCGTGTACTTGAAAGGACGCAATTAGACATTCAACCGAATTCAGAACGCAACTCTACTTTTAGAGATGAACAGGCTACTCAATGTTTCAAGCCCGCGAAACAGCGTCCAAGGCCACAGTTTGCCCGACAACTGAAGGACACATGCGCGCAAATCGGCGAACCAAAATGATTAGAGTGTTTGAAAAAAACAGACAATTTAGACCGCTAGAGACATTGTACAGTTATCAGCGTGCAACGCCAGTCAAAGCAGGCTTGCCTCTGCACTCACCACTGAATCAAGGTGACTTTCAGCGTAGCAGCTGTCTGTAAGATGGGCCCCAGTTTTACAGCCCCTGCACGCAGGCCCCTCTCCCCGACCTGAAAATCAACTGAAAGGACGCAATTAGACATTCAACCGAATTCAATGATTAGAGTGTTTGAAAAAAACAGACAATTTAGACCGCTAGAGACATTGTACAGTTATCTTAACCCTACTGAATGTTTCAAGCACGCAAAATTTTCGTAACTTAAATCCAATTCGTTTCTCAGGCGGTCCTCTGGAGTACAAATACTGTGTGGAGTACAAATACACTGTGATATTTGTACTCGTTTTCGGCGTTATTTCTACTCTACGAAGTGCGGTTGGATAATAACTTGCGTATCCGTGTACTTGAAAGGACGCAATTAGACATTCAACCGAATTCAGAACGCAACTCTACTTTTAGAGATGAACAGGCTACTCAATGTTTCAAGCCCGCGAAACAGCGTCCAAGGCCACAGTTTGCCCGACAACTGAAGGACACATGCGCGCAAATCGGCGAACCAAAATGATTAGAGTGTTTGAAAAAAACAGACAATTTAGACCGCTAGAGACATTGTACAGTTATCAGCGTGCAACGCCAGTCAAAGCAGGCTTGCCTCTGCACTCACCACTGAATCAAGGTGACTTTCAGCGTAGCAGCTGTCTGTAAGATGGGCCCCAGTTTTACAGCCCCTGCACGCAGGCCCCTCTCCCCGACCTGAAAATCAACTGAAAGGACGCAATTAGACATTCAACCGAATTCAATGATTAGAGTGTTTGAAAAAAACAGACAATTTAGACCGCTAGAGACATTGTACAGTTATCTTAACCCTACTGAATGTTTCAAGCACGCAAAATTTTCGTAACTTAAATCCAATTCGTTTCTCAGGCGGTCCTCTGGAGTACAAATACTGTGTGGAGTACAAATACACTGTGATATTTGTACTCGTTTTCGGCGTTATTTCTACTCTACGAAGTGCGGTTGGATAATAACTTGCGTATCCGTGTACTTGAAAGGACGCAATTAGACATTCAACCGAATTCAGAACGCAACTCTACTTTTAGAGATGAACAGGCTACTCAATGTTTCAAGCCCGCGAAACAGCGTCCAAGGCCACAGTTTGCCCGACAACTGAAGGACACATGCGCGCAAATCGGCGAACCAAAATGATTAGAGTGTTTGAAAAAAACAGACAATTTAGACCGCTAGAGACATTGTACAGTTATCAGCGTGCAACGCCAGTCAAAGCAGGCTTGCCTCTGCACTCACCACTGAATCAAGGTGACTTTCAGCGTAGCAGCTGTCTGTAAGATGGGCCCCAGTTTTACAGCCCCTGCACGCAGGCCCCTCTCCCCGACCTGAAAATCAACTGAAAGGACGCAATTAGACATTCAACCGAATTCAATGATTAGAGTGTTTGAAAAAAACAGACAATTTAGACCGCTAGAGACATTGTACAGTTATCTTAACCCTACTGAATGTTTCAAGCACGCAAAATTTTCGTAACTTAAATCCAATTCGTTTCTCAGGCGGTCCTCTGGAGTACAAATACTGTGTGGAGTACAAATACACTGTGATATTTGTACTCGTTTTCGGCGTTATTTCTACTCTACGAAGTGCGGTTGGATAATAACTTGCGTATCCGTGTACTTGAAAGGACGCAATTAGACATTCAACCGAATTCAGAACGCAACTCTACTTTTAGAGATGAACAGGCTACTCAATGTTTCAAGCCCGCGAAACAGCGTCCAAGGCCACAGTTTGCCCGACAACTGAAGGACACATGCGCGCAAATCGGCGAACCAAAATGATTAGAGTGTTTGAAAAAAACAGACAATTTAGACCGCTAGAGACATTGTACAGTTATCAGCGTGCAACGCCAGTCAAAGCAGGCTTGCCTCTGCACTCACCACTGAATCAAGGTGACTTTCAGCGTAGCAGCTGTCTGTAAGATGGGCCCCAGTTTTACAGCCCCTGCACGCAGGCCCCTCTCCCCGACCTGAAAATCAACTGAAAGGACGCAATTAGACATTCAACCGAATTCAATGATTAGAGTGTTTGAAAAAAACAGACAATTTAGACCGCTAGAGACATTGTACAGTTATCTTAACCCTACTGAATGTTTCAAGCACGCAAAATTTTCGTAACTTAAATCCAATTCGTTTCTCAGGCGGTCCTCTGGAGTACAAATACTGTGTGGAGTACAAATACACTGTGATATTTGTACTCGTTTTCGGCGTTATTTCTACTCTACGAAGTGCGGTTGGATAATAACTTGCGTATCCGTGTACTTGAAAGGACGCAATTAGACATTCAACCGAATTCAGAACGCAACTCTACTTTTAGAGATGAACAGGCTACTCAATGTTTCAAGCCCGCGAAACAGCGTCCAAGGCCACAGTTTGCCCGACAACTGAAGGACACATGCGCGCAAATCGGCGAACCAAAATGATTAGAGTGTTTGAAAAAAACAGACAATTTAGACCGCTAGAGACATTGTACAGTTATCAGCGTGCAACGCCAGTCAAAGCAGGCTTGCCTCTGCACTCACCACTGAATCAAGGTGACTTTCAGCGTAGCAGCTGTCTGTAAGATGGGCCCCAGTTTTACAGCCCCTGCACGCAGGCCCCTCTCCCCGACCTGAAAATCAACTGAAAGGACGCAATTAGACATTCAACCGAATTCAATGATTAGAGTGTTTGAAAAAAACAGACAATTTAGACCGCTAGAGACATTGTACAGTTATCTTAACCCTACTGAATGTTTCAAGCACGCAAAATTTTCGTAACTTAAATCCAATTCGTTTCTCAGGCGGTCCTCTGGAGTACAAATACTGTGTGGAGTACAAATACACTGTGATATTTGTACTCGTTTTCGGCGTTATTTCTACTCTACGAAGTGCGGTTGGATAATAACTTGCGTATCCGTGTACTTGAAAGGACGCAATTAGACATTCAACCGAATTCAGAACGCAACTCTACTTTTAGAGATGAACAGGCTACTCAATGTTTCAAGCCCGCGAAACAGCGTCCAAGGCCACAGTTTGCCCGACAACTGAAGGACACATGCGCGCAAATCGGCGAACCAAAATGATTAGAGTGTTTGAAAAAAACAGACAATTTAGACCGCTAGAGACATTGTACAGTTATCAGCGTGCAACGCCAGTCAAAGCAGGCTTGCCTCTGCACTCACCACTGAATCAAGGTGACTTTCAGCGTAGCAGCTGTCTGTAAGATGGGCCCCAGTTTTACAGCCCCTGCACGCAGGCCCCTCTCCCCGACCTGAAAATCAACTGAAAGGACGCAATTAGACATTCAACCGAATTCAATGATTAGAGTGTTTGAAAAAAACAGACAATTTAGACCGCTAGAGACATTGTACAGTTATCTTAACCCTACTGAATGTTTCAAGCACGCAAAATTTTCGTAACTTAAATCCAATTCGTTTCTCAGGCGGTCCTCTGGAGTACAAATACTGTGTGGAGTACAAATACACTGTGATATTTGTACTCGTTTTCGGCGTTATTTCTACTCTACGAAGTGCGGTTGGATAATAACTTGCGTATCCGTGTACTTGAAAGGACGCAATTAGACATTCAACCGAATTCAGAACGCAACTCTACTTTTAGAGATGAACAGGCTACTCAATGTTTCAAGCCCGCGAAACAGCGTCCAAGGCCACAGTTTGCCCGACAACTGAAGGACACATGCGCGCAAATCGGCGAACCAAAATGATTAGAGTGTTTGAAAAAAACAGACAATTTAGACCGCTAGAGACATTGTACAGTTATCAGCGTGCAACGCCAGTCAAAGCAGGCTTGCCTCTGCACTCACCACTGAATCAAGGTGACTTTCAGCGTAGCAGCTGTCTGTAAGATGGGCCCCAGTTTTACAGCCCCTGCACGCAGGCCCCTCTCCCCGACCTGAAAATCAACTGAAAGGACGCAATTAGACATTCAACCGAATTCAATGATTAGAGTGTTTGAAAAAAACAGACAATTTAGACCGCTAGAGACATTGTACAGTTATCTTAACCCTACTGAATGTTTCAAGCACGCAAAATTTTCGTAACTTAAATCCAATTCGTTTCTCAGGCGGTCCTCTGGAGTACAAATACTGTGTGGAGTACAAATACACTGTGATATTTGTACTCGTTTTCGGCGTTATTTCTACTCTACGAAGTGCGGTTGGATAATAACTTGCGTATCCGTGTACTTGAAAGGACGCAATTAGACATTCAACCGAATTCAGAACGCAACTCTACTTTTAGAGATGAACAGGCTACTCAATGTTTCAAGCCCGCGAAACAGCGTCCAAGGCCACAGTTTGCCCGACAACTGAAGGACACATGCGCGCAAATCGGCGAACCAAAATGATTAGAGTGTTTGAAAAAAACAGACAATTTAGACCGCTAGAGACATTGTACAGTTATCAGCGTGCAACGCCAGTCAAAGCAGGCTTGCCTCTGCACTCACCACTGAATCAAGGTGACTTTCAGCGTAGCAGCTGTCTGTAAGATGGGCCCCAGTTTTACAGCCCCTGCACGCAGGCCCCTCTCCCCGACCTGAAAATCAACTGAAAGGACGCAATTAGACATTCAACCGAATTCAATGATTAGAGTGTTTGAAAAAAACAGACAATTTAGACCGCTAGAGACATTGTACAGTTATCTTAACCCTACTGAATGTTTCAAGCACGCAAAATTTTCGTAACTTAAATCCAATTCGTTTCTCAGGCGGTCCTCTGGAGTACAAATACTGTGTGGAGTACAAATACACTGTGATATTTGTACTCGTTTTCGGCGTTATTTCTACTCTACGAAGTGCGGTTGGATAATAACTTGCGTATCCGTGTACTTGAAAGGACGCAATTAGACATTCAACCGAATTCAGAACGCAACTCTACTTTTAGAGATGAACAGGCTACTCAATGTTTCAAGCCCGCGAAACAGCGTCCAAGGCCACAGTTTGCCCGACAACTGAAGGACACATGCGCGCAAATCGGCGAACCAAAATGATTAGAGTGTTTGAAAAAAACAGACAATTTAGACCGCTAGAGACATTGTACAGTTATCAGCGTGCAACGCCAGTCAAAGCAGGCTTGCCTCTGCACTCACCACTGAATCAAGGTGACTTTCAGCGTAGCAGCTGTCTGTAAGATGGGCCCCAGTTTTACAGCCCCTGCACGCAGGCCCCTCTCCCCGACCTGAAAATCAACTGAAAGGACGCAATTAGACATTCAACCGAATTCAATGATTAGAGTGTTTGAAAAAAACAGACAATTTAGACCGCTAGAGACATTGTACAGTTATCTTAACCCTACTGAATGTTTCAAGCACGCAAAATTTTCGTAACTTAAATCCAATTCGTTTCTCAGGCGGTCCTCTGGAGTACAAATACTGTGTGGAGTACAAATACACTGTGATATTTGTACTCGTTTTCGGCGTTATTTCTACTCTACGAAGTGCGGTTGGATAATAACTTGCGTATCCGTGTACTTGAAAGGACGCAATTAGACATTCAACCGAATTCAGAACGCAACTCTACTTTTAGAGATGAACAGGCTACTCAATGTTTCAAGCCCGCGAAACAGCGTCCAAGGCCACAGTTTGCCCGACAACTGAAGGACACATGCGCGCAAATCGGCGAACCAAAATGATTAGAGTGTTTGAAAAAAACAGACAATTTAGACCGCTAGAGACATTGTACAGTTATCAGCGTGCAACGCCAGTCAAAGCAGGCTTGCCTCTGCACTCACCACTGAATCAAGGTGACTTTCAGCGTAGCAGCTGTCTGTAAGATGGGCCCCAGTTTTACAGCCCCTGCACGCAGGCCCCTCTCCCCGACCTGAAAATCAACTGAAAGGACGCAATTAGACATTCAACCGAATTCAATGATTAGAGTGTTTGAAAAAAACAGACAATTTAGACCGCTAGAGACATTGTACAGTTATCTTAACCCTACTGAATGTTTCAAGCACGCAAAATTTTCGTAACTTAAATCCAATTCGTTTCTCAGGCGGTCCTCTGGAGTACAAATACTGTGTGGAGTACAAATACACTGTGATATTTGTACTCGTTTTCGGCGTTATTTCTACTCTACGAAGTGCGGTTGGATAATAACTTGCGTATCCGTGTACTTGAAAGGACGCAATTAGACATTCAACCGAATTCAGAACGCAACTCTACTTTTAGAGATGAACAGGCTACTCAATGTTTCAAGCCCGCGAAACAGCGTCCAAGGCCACAGTTTGCCCGACAACTGAAGGACACATGCGCGCAAATCGGCGAACCAAAATGATTAGAGTGTTTGAAAAAAACAGACAATTTAGACCGCTAGAGACATTGTACAGTTATCAGCGTGCAACGCCAGTCAAAGCAGGCTTGCCTCTGCACTCACCACTGAATCAAGGTGACTTTCAGCGTAGCAGCTGTCTGTAAGATGGGCCCCAGTTTTACAGCCCCTGCACGCAGGCCCCTCTCCCCGACCTGAAAATCAACTGAAAGGACGCAATTAGACATTCAACCGAATTCAATGATTAGAGTGTTTGAAAAAAACAGACAATTTAGACCGCTAGAGACATTGTACAGTTATCTTAACCCTACTGAATGTTTCAAGCACGCAAAATTTTCGTAACTTAAATCCAATTCGTTTCTCAGGCGGTCCTCTGGAGTACAAATACTGTGTGGAGTACAAATACACTGTGATATTTGTACTCGTTTTCGGCGTTATTTCTACTCTACGAAGTGCGGTTGGATAATAACTTGCGTATCCGTGTACTTGAAAGGACGCAATTAGACATTCAACCGAATTCAGAACGCAACTCTACTTTTAGAGATGAACAGGCTACTCAATGTTTCAAGCCCGCGAAACAGCGTCCAAGGCCACAGTTTGCCCGACAACTGAAGGACACATGCGCGCAAATCGGCGAACCAAAATGATTAGAGTGTTTGAAAAAAACAGACAATTTAGACCGCTAGAGACATTGTACAGTTATCAGCGTGCAACGCCAGTCAAAGCAGGCTTGCCTCTGCACTCACCACTGAATCAAGGTGACTTTCAGCGTAGCAGCTGTCTGT
>CAXHUQ010001263.1:0-15000 GCA_964020085.1 Micromussa lordhowensis
TTCGCAGGCTACTTAGCTCGGTGATCACGTCGTCTATCATGGGGTGCTGGGTGTGTCTGCGGGGTATTGCTTGGTTTGCCACACGCATATCTATGTTCAGGCGAATCTGGCTCTGATCCACTGGTGGTGATACCCATCCCGTTGGCTTGTTAACTTTTTTGATGATATCTTGGTCTAGAAGGTGTTGTATTTCTTTTTCCATTTTCTCCCGTACACGAAATGGTTGTCGGCGTGGTGGCTGAGCGACGGGCTTGAAGTCAGGGTCAACATTCAAATCAACCTGAATGTCTGTTAGCTTCCCGATTCCTTCAAATCGATCTTTGTACTCTTCAACAAGTTCTTTGACGTGGCTGGTATCCTCCGATTACCAGTATGGCACCATAGTATATGTAAAGTAATGCGTGGTATGTAAGAATGCGGTTTACTGCCTTATATTTGAAAAAAGTAATGTAATTAAAGTAATTAAAGTAATTGGTATGCAGACTTTACCTACACCGGAACCGTGAGCATCATGGTGGGCGCGCCGTACATGTGCTTTTGACTGTTCTTTTTTATCGCTTGGCGTGTACAGAAGGTAAAACTTAACACACACATTCTAAATGGGCAAGCTAAAAACTCTTCGAAAGGAAAACTTGAAACTGAAAGAGGATCTAGCCGCGGTAAACGACGAGGTCCAAAATCTAAAAACGCTGCTCAAACAACAGTGGCTTCAGTCTGAGATAGTATGTGTCGGTGAGCCAACCAAGACCTATGTTGCTGGTATCCAAAAAAGTGTAGATTTTCTTAGTGAAGACCATCATAATGCTAAAGAGTTTCGGGAGAAGACACTCCAGGAGCTTGGAAAGCTTAGTCACAAACTGGCGGAGATTTCAAGCAAAGCAGACAATATGGCGGCCGCTATTGACGACCTCCAGAAGTATAGCTTCCAATACAATGTGAAGATAGTGGGTATCCCAAATCCACAGGAAAATCATGAAACGGCTGAAGCTACCGCAGAATTATATGTTAAATTATTTCACGCAATGGGAGCGACGGGAGTTAGAGCAAATGATATTGACATTGCTCATCGTGTGTCTACAAGAAGATCCGACGGCCATCATGCAAAACCTATTGTTTGTAAATTTGTTCGGAGACTTGCTAGAGAAGAAGTCATGAAACGCCGTCGTGATATCTCAAAGGTCAACCCTACCGCCCTAGATTTGAAGCTTGAATTCAAGATGAATAACATTAGAATATATGAACATCTAACCCCAAATTTGCAGCAGCTACTTTCCGAGGCAAACAAACTGAAGACCTCGGACCAGTTCCAGTTTATTTGGGTGAAGAATCTTGATATTCTGGCACGCAAAACCAGTTCTTCACAAGTATTCAAACTCAAATGTAAGGCGGATCTCGACAAACTCAAACGCAGTTTGGATGGCCAGTTAACATCGGAATAGAGAGATAAGTAGTGAACTGTCTTGTTGCCTAAATAACTTTAATTATGCAACAACTCCTATTGTAAATGGCTTTGCGCAAAGAGTTACAACATCGCATTAAAGAAATTAAGTCTTTGTTAAGGTGATTCCCTAGTTTTGCATTGCGCATCCTTACTGCGCACGATTTTTGTGCATTGGCGCGCGCAAATGAGCGCGCGCGGGTACAAAACGTAAGAGATTTCCCTCAAACTAAGCTCGATAGCGAGATAAATGCTTGTTTTCTCTTAAGCGAGCACGGTGACCCCCACCTTTTATGGCTACTTTTTTGGCAAATGAAATAAATGCTACAGATAGAGACGTAACGGGCCCAACAGAGCAAGTCCAAATTATGTTTCCTTTAAAGGATAAAAATACTAATTAATAATGCTAGGTATTTAAAGCCATTTTTTCCTGGGACGTGGATGAATAAACAATCAAAGAAAGTCGAACTCGGTGTGATATAACACGCCGCATTGGAAAATAATCGCGCTTATTTGTTGTGCACGAAGATCACCAAAAGTCACCTTAATAACCGCATTTGTCAGCATTGTGCCGTGAAAACAAGTGCGGTGACCCCCTCTTTTTATTACGTTTTTAATATCTCCTTGTCTTGTAACATCAACATACCAAGTTTCATCAGAAATCTATGGTGGGATCTTTTACTAGGGAATCACCTTAAAGCGTTTACCATATTATGATTGCAAAATCCTGAAATCTGTACATCTGCAGTTTAATAGTTTAATGAACACCGACTTAGTTTCCAGAAAGTCTTTAGATTCGTTAAACAGCCTTTATGATCTCAATTTATTTGAGCTAAATTCTATGGATAGATTAGTTGATCCTGAAGTTAATCTAGCGTCAAATTGTATTCGCTCTAAATATTATACTCTCCATAGCTTTTCACAACATGTTACAAATAAACAATTTGCATCAAATCTTTCCTTTCTTCATACCAATATACGAAGTCTGAAGAAAAATGTCAAAGACGTTCAACATCATGTGCTAAGTGAAGTTAATGTACATTTTACGATCATTGGTGTAACAGAAAAACGAATACGCGAAGGGGATTCCGTAAACTTAAGTTTAATGCCAGAATTACCTGGCTACCATTTTGAATTTGTACTGACACCATTAGCTGCTGGTGGATTCTGATGCAACAGCAACTGTTCCCTCTCAAACTTTAACGCTGACAAATTCATGACCGATTTATGCGAAATTGACTGGAATAATACTTGCCGCAGTTCCGATATAAACAAATCTTTTTCCAGGTTCTATAAAAATATTAACCGCCTTATAAACAAACATGCTCCCCTCAAGGATGTATCAAAGCGGAGGCTGAAACTTCTAACTAAACCTTGGTTAACAAAAGGGATAAGACGATCTATACGCGTGAAAAACAATTTATTCTTTAACTCAAACTGGAACAAATATAAACAATATAGAAACAAATTAACTACTCTCATTCGTTTTGAGCAAACAAAAGTATTACCAAAACTTCTTTAATTCTAATATAAAGAACATGCGGCAGACTTGGAAAGGAATTAATGAACTACTGGGGAGCATGAGAAAGAAACGGAAAACAAAAAATATCAACTTCATCCGCTCAAATGAAAATGCAGCTCTGACTAGTGACCCCAAGACAATTGGGAATACACTGAATGAATGTTTTGCAACCGTTGGTGATAAGCTAGCAAGTGCTATACCTGAAGTATCAGGCACCTTTTCTAATTATCTAGACCCACCGTTGTCAAATACCTTTTATTTCGATCCGATTATTCCCCAAGAAGTAGAATCTAAAATTATAACTTTACCAGAAAACAAAGCGTATGGACTTTATTCCAGCCCAGCTAAACTTTTAAAACTAGGAAGATCATTCATATCACTACCTCTAGCTGAAATATTTAACCAGTCCATTCTTTCTGGAATTTATCCAGCAAAATTCAAACTAGCTAAGGTAGTTCCAGTATTTAAAGACGATGACGATACTTTACCTGAAAACTACAGACCTATTTCACTTCTATCTATTTATAATCGAATATTTGAAAAACTAATATATGTTCGACTTACCAAATTTGTAAATAAGAATAATATAATCTATAATCTCCAATATGGCTTCCGTAGTAAACATAGTACACAACATGCAATACTAGATATTGTTAACAATATTCATAACTGTATGGACAGTGGGAAGTATACATGTGGTATTTTTATTGATCTTAAAAAGGCATTTGACACTGTTAACCACAGCATTCTTTTAGCTAAACTTGAAAATTATGGTATAAGAGGGCTAATAAATACTTGGTTTAAATCGTACCTAACAGATCGTCGGCAGCCTTCACATCTGTTGCATTCATTGTCTTCGATCTCTTCTTTGTCATCTTACTCCATGCAAAACCCTTCAAAACATCAAGCAATGATTCAGGTTCTAACGGTTATAAACTTCAATTATCCCTCACCCTTAAGATAGTTACTCTACATCTAAAAAAGGACACCAAATCATTTGAGTTGAGTTCTTTTTGTTTTGCAATTCCTGTGAAATCACTTGCCGTAGAAGCGAACAAAGGAGATTCTTTTTGCTGATGTCCATTTCCTGTCATTCCCTCTCTCTTTTTGCGCCTGCTTCAAAGCCTTTTTTTAGAAAATCGTCCGGTGAAAGGAACATCCAAAACTTATATGTGCTAGCCGTTTGACCGAAATCGGCAGGAAAATGCAAACCTTTCAGGGACAGAAACATACAGTGAGGCAGATGTTTTCATGAGAAATTTACTTATCGTGCTATATCATGTATACTCACAACTGTTGATGGTTTTAAGGTGGTCCTTATTCACAGCTTCTTGAGGAATCTTGATTGACAACTCTCTCTGTGATTTTCCGAAGTTGCTTCGGAAGTCGTCACTGGCCCCGTTTATTCCCGAACACAAAGTCAAAAAATTGGCTGCCGAATACGGGGTCCCTGCCATTGCCAAAACTCTCTGGCCTTTTGGATGTACATGGCTGGACCACCCTGTGTGGCATTGCGCTGGTTGACACTGGGTCTTATCTATTTCTGGACCTTCAAAAAATATTAGATCAAATATAAACAGAATTAGTCGTTATCCAATTAAGCGATTGTCATGCTTTTTCGTGTTGCAAATTTGCTTTTAAGGTAATTTGATATAATAAGGTAATTTGATATAATAAGGTAAACCATGATGATGTTCTTGTCTAGCAATTTTTGTTTCATTCAGAAAACCTTAAACATGGTTTTAATTTAATTTGATTCGGAAAAAGATTGCCACCCTGCCTGCCTTTCCTCCCCTCTCCCGCAATTCAAAAAAATTGTTGTCTCCAAATTAATTCCAATTCAACATTATGTCACATTAGCACAGTTTGTACACTCTTCACATCCAAACGTGATTACTGTACACAGAAAACACACGATTCAGAAGAAAATACTGTGAATATAGGAATTCAGTGGAACTCGACTTTCAACTTCCTTGTGTGTAATTTTGTGAGCAGGTTACCTACGTAGCAAGCGTTCCTTTTCCCATAGAAGCCGAACGAAATATAGGGCCGCTAGAAGGACACGTGGGAAATGGGGCGACAACAAAAAGCGCAGAAAATGGGGCGAGGGCAAAAATGGAAGGAGAGGGGTGGGGGAGGAGAAAGAAGAAAACGCTTGCCCGGAAACCCTTTTTTTTTCAGTGTCTCAGTGCTCCTTAATGACCATGGACACCCCCCTTTTTTATTTCAAAATTGAAGTTCTCATATGATAACTATTCAGTGGACAAAGTTTCAACGAAAATCTATTGTCACTTTTATTTCAGAGGAATTACCTTAAAGAGACACCCCCACTAAGACTGAAAGCTCGGATGCAACTCGCATGCCCTTTGTATTTGCGTTTAGATACTAAATTGACAACAAGAAAACACCATTTCCATCAAACAATAACATTTTTAATAGCAACTAAGAACCTTAACAGCTAAAACACAACACTGCTCTTACGATATTTCAACTTCTGTAAAAGTTGCCCAAACTATAGCTGATGTAACAAAGTCCATTTATGTTACTCTAATGGAAACATCTCTTTCTATGTACAAAGGTCAACCTAAGTACGCTAATATTAGCACTCTCTAAATGGAGCCTTAAACGATTGAACTGAAATAAACTGATGATACACACTTGGTTTAAAATACCATACTCAAAGAAAGCAAACCGCAGAGGGTTCCAATCATTACTGGACGGATACCAACATCTCTGTAACGATGGAAACCTGTGCATTACCTGTGAAAACTCACAATCAAACTAGGAAATAGCTCACTGTTTGAAATTACGTGTTGTTTTGGTTTGTTTTTTAATGAAAGCAAAAGTTACGATTTGCAATCATTACAGGATGGGGGGTATCAGACATCTCTGTTACAATTGGAAAACCGCACTTTGCGTCAAGCAAGCCTGGGATATGACAGCTTATTTCTTGAACTGTAACTTACTCGAAAACCAAATGAATAGGCGGAGAGCTTAAGCAAGGACGACCCTTCCGGCAGCGAGAACGCTACAAAACAATCGGATGAATTAGCTAAAATGGCACCTACACACGTCCGTTCTACATCTTAGCAAATGTCTCTGCCGTCAGCTCCGTAAAACAACATGCTATTTTGAGAATGTGAGAACATGAGAACGTGAGGACACGAGCCTTATTCGTTCTCTTCGACCTTCCTTAACCTCACCAAAATGCAGACAGATACGGGTAGGGTTTTGCAAAGCTCCTTTAGCGATGAAAGCTACGAAGCTTGCGTTTTATGTACGATAACTGGGATACTGCTGCTGCAGTAAGCAACAAAACGTGAAAAGTACTCAGCCGTTCCAAAAAACCCGTTCCTGTGAAGTTCGTAGGCAAAGATATGCACGCTACCTGACGAATCTACTGCATAGAGGGACAAAGGCAAAAGACAAGTTAAGAATGCGTGCACCACATCGGTTTTGATCATAAGGTAGCCAGAAAGACAAACAAACGATACCAAATCCACTAGGGAGAAGTAAGGTACTTGCTGCCACCTTAACATAGCAGCCAGTAATTCGATAGAACTTTCTTCGAAATAGTTTGGCAGGCACAGGTAATTTCGATCGTGGCATTCTAAACAAAAACTACAGTTGCGCACGGGAGGAGTGTAATAAAGAAATCCACGGTAAAATTCACTGATAACCTTAAACAGATGAAAGGAAAGTGAACGAGAATAATTCCTATCGGGCAAGGAAATCACCACCCTTTCCTGACTGACGAGGCATTGTTCGTACAACTGAGGTAACAGGTCAATTTCTTTCAGCACTTGGAAAAGTTGCACATCGGCAATCAAAGATGTCGGGCCAGCCATAAACGAGACCTTTCACAATACCTGAAAATGTTTGGAAAGAGAGGACAAGTTACTGGGTCTAAAGAAAACTGCTACTTTTTGTTAACTTGGTTATGAATGTCGATCTTGGGCGTCCTAAGTTTGTAAACCCCATTCGAATACACGTAGACAACATCGATAGGATAAATCAACGCAGCGACAGCCTCCTTGTAACTTTTCCCTGCATTAAGCTTGAATTGTCCAGGTTCTACCTCATTAAAATCCGCCAGATAGGCAGTTTTGTGATCTTCGGATAACCGCAATAGCCTTGCCACAAACACTTCAGGATTTGGTCGAGTAGAATTAGCTGCAACTAATGCTATGAATTCCCCAGGGTTCATATTCAATGTAGCCCTATTCGTCTTCGTCGCTTAAAATTTCTACTAAATTGGCTTCTATGCCTCGAGCAGCCGCAGAGCTCAACAAATCGATTGCTTTCATTTTTTTCTCAGCCAACAGGCGTTCATCGTAAAATCACTTATGAGACCGCACCGAGTGTTTCATCAATGCGGCAAATGATTCTCTAAGAGAATAATCGCCGCCTTCAGGCAAGGTCAAAAAGTGATTTACTACTGTCTTTCTCAGATCAACCGTCGTTAGTTTTAAGGAGAAATATTTGTCGAATAAGCCTGAATATCTAGTTACTGTAAGATTGGTACGTAAAGGGGTCGCCTCTCGAGTTAACAAAAAAAAAATGTGCTCCTTTCCACACAGCAGTAAGGGTCGCATTTTGGTATGATAAATTTTCAAGTAATACGTCACGAGTTTCTACACGAATGACCAGTTTACAAATTTCAAGAGCCTAGAAGCGTACAACCAAGTTGTGTTGGGGTTTGTGGCTTCGGTAAAAGGCAAAATGATTTCTGGAAGGTACGTTGTTGTTGCTAAAGTTCGTCACTCGCAGCGAATGAATGATCCTCTCGTCAATGTATGGATTATAGCTGACACTGATGGAACAATACTCTCTTCTCACTGTTTAGGCTGTAAAGCTGGACTCGCTGAATCGTGTTCGCATGTCGCCAGCACCATGATTTACATCGAATGCTGAGCACGTGTCAACGGAAAGATGGGATGTACCCAAGTGAAATACGCGTGGCTCTTGCCAACTTATGTCACCGAGGTTTCCTACGCAAGAGTTAAGGATATTGATTTTAGTTCTGCCAAGAAGCTCAAGGGAAACCTTGACACTCGAATTGACTCTCTGGACAGGACCTGTGCCGACAGTCAGGTTGAACCTACATGTAGTAAAGCAACAACTGCCATTCCTTCACATCCGGCCTCCAAATCGGAAATGGACATCTTTTATGAAGTACTAAACCAGTGTGAAAAAGCACCAGTCCTCAGTCTAATTGATCCCTATGCTGAACAGTTTCTAGCTAAAAGCCGTAATGTGCCTGTGCTATCAGATCTTTTTGAGCGCACCAATTTAGATCTTGAATATCCAGAACTGCTTCAAAAGTGCAAAAATGTCAAGATCAACGTGTCAGGTGAAGAGATTAAAATAGTTGTGCAGGACAAACGAGATCAAGCAAAGGGCCCTGGATTTTTCATGCATTGAGCAGGTCGAATTGGCGCCTCAGTTAGTGGTGCAGTCTACCACAGTAATGTTGCACAATTTTCCCAGTCACTAATAAAGTATCTGTTATCCACACCTTTTTAAGGTGAACAACAAGGCAATAAAGCATGGACTGTTAAGTTTTCAGGAAGTGAGTTGATATCTCACATTGTGTTCTGAATCTGCCGCAATATTCTCAAGTTCTTGAAGAAGCCATGCAATGTCTGTTAAATCATTTTCCAATATGACATATCTGGAACATATTAAAATTATTATACTATGTAAACAATACACAGAGAATGTTCTGTAACATCTTTGTTATAAAACTAGAGAATAAATATTACAAAAGTTTCTATATTTAATAATAATAAAAAATATCTGTAGACCTTGACTTCTGTTACTATTAGATTTTATATTTTTATAACTCTCTTCACCTAGTTCTGCTTTTGGGTTTTTAGAAATGGTTGCATATGAAATATTAATATTATATTAAAAGACCCATCCTTGGGATATATACGTATTACATTTACATAATGTGTCAAAGACAATTCAAAGAAATAAAATGTTCTATTTTAATGTAAATCATTATTTTCCTACCTAGCGCATTGAATAGTTGCCACACATACTCGAAGACCATACTCTTTATGTAAAAGGTAATTTCTGAATTCTTGCTTGGTCACCAGTTTATCAAAGAAGCTGATGAAAAGTCCATAGGCATCGTCGAACTGCAGAAATCCTCTACCTCGCGCGTCACGGAACGAACTCTCTGCCAGCAGTTGCCGCAAAATAAAAAGTAATGCTTCTAATATTTGAACTTTGAGCTTGGCTTTTTGTCTTGTGTAAGCGTTGATTAAGCCCATAAGTTTTTCTTCATTCTCCGAAACTTTACACGTTTGGAGTGACTTCTGTAGACCAAATAAAGGCGAAAGCAGATCGTCTTGCGCTGAACATTCCGTTGTTTGAACGTGAAAAGCATTTGGATTCTCCATATGGGCAAGAAAGGAAATCTTCTCTTTCTCGCTTTCGGCCGCCATACTTGTTGCTTCGCTTACACGAAGTACTACTCAGAAATTGTACCCCAGGCCTCCTCAATAGGAAGAACAAAATGGCTACTGCGCTGCCATCCAGCGATGACAAAATTGCGAAGTTCCTTTCCTTAGCGGACTTGAGTTCATTTGAGGTGGCTTTTCAAGCGGAAGGAGTTACTAAAATAGGCCATGTAATGGATATAACAAAGGAAGATTTGGTCAGAATCGGTAAGGGAACTTGCATCTGTTTGTTTTCGTGCGAACATTGAGAAAATCTTAAACATTATTATAATCTGAATATCAACAGGTCTTCGTGAAATAGAAATTCGCAGATTTCAGAGGCTTTGGGACTCCATGAAAGCTATTCCTTATGCTGCTTATGTATTGGAAGGCTCTGACGAGATTACAACGTTCCTCAAATTAGCAGACTTGGATGCATTTGAAGCTGTTTTTCGAAATGAGGGTGTCGCAAAGATAAGCCACATAGCAGATGTAACTGCAGAAGATTTAGAGAGAATAGGTATTTTTTATAACTTTCATGTGTATCACTCAGTGAAATGAATACAACTATTATACATTGACACAAGCAACTAGAATCATTAAGTTTTTCTTCTATAATTGATACATCTACGTTTGATAATAAGTGATTTATAGAAGTCATTCGTAATGGCAATCTGTATAAAATTGATTTTTCGACACACACAAAATACAAAACACACCAATGTTTTTATATTAAACGAAATCTTTAATGTATAAATGTTAAGAGTAATTCTATATTTTGGTATAGGACTCACTGAAATCCAGGCTAAACGGTTCTCTAGATTGTGGTTAAATGGCAACCTGGCCAGCCCTTCAAGTGCTAGTGGCTTGAAATTGTCAGGCTCAGTAAAGAAACCCTCGACAACACCGTGGAAAGGTAAGAAGTTTGGCTTTATTCCAAATCCCCAGTCGGAACGAGCTAAATTTCTTAATGAAGATGTCCTACCCTTCTTTTATGAATGCCAATGGAAGTGGTCAAGAAATGCACGAGATTTTGTGAAAAAATTCCATTCTGAAGGCAGACGCCAGTATGACCTTGACTACCAGCTTTCAACTATATCATTGCAAGCAGCAATTCCAGAAGGGGATTTAGAAGAGGAACCATTAAAGCCTACTAGCCGCCAAGGAATTAATTACAAGATTAAAAAACTTCAGGGTTTGAAGGAGAAATCTGAGAAGCTTAAGAGTAGCATCCAGAAAGAGAGTGCCCAGTGGTTCACTAAAAACTCAAGGAAAATCATCAGTGGACAAGAGTGTGGGCAACGTTTTAATGAAAAATGTTTGGGAAGGATTGCAGAATTGCAGAGGAACATTGATCAGAGTTTGACTAGAGCAGAGGCCCAAAAAGAAAAGCACAAAAGGATGTATCCTTTTGCAAAAGAAACATTCGTTTCAAAGAAGAGAAGAGTGAAAGAAAATAAAGCAAAAGCCAGGAAGCGACGCCGTGAGAGAGCAGAGAAAAATTGCAAGAGAGTGTTCTCCACAATCAGTCACTATTCATCTTATGGTGATGTGATAACCTCCTATCATTGTAGTGTGATAGGCCTTAACAGCTTAAAAAAGAGAGATGGTCGCTGGCTAAAACTATTAATAAGTAAAGGCCAATTTACAGTGGATGCTATAGAAACAATTAAAGCAAATGTGTCACAAGTTGTATTGCGTGCTATAGTTGATAGTGATGATGATGACGATGATGGTGATGATGATGATGGTGATGATGATGGTGATGATGATGAGAAGGAGGAGGAGGATGATAATGCTTCTGAGGGTGATGGTAGTGGTGAAGATGACTAAAGATGATTTATAGAAGAAGCTGTTTAAAAAGATGTTTGAAATAATATAAGTGAAGGTTTATGAACACACAGTAAAGCTAATTAATGTTCAAGATTTTATACTATAAAATGTTACCTGGTTACTCTTTAGATTTCAGACTGTAAATAAATGGAAACAAAATATATAATATGTGAATTCCTGTTGTCATACAAAGTTGGATTAATGTGGAAAATTAAATATATTATTGAAAACAGATTCTACTAACGTTTGTGGTGATATTTGAATAATTTAACACGACCCACCCCTAATACAGTGCATTTTTTCCCCTAACCCACCTTTTTTAACGTGTTAAAAACTAGTGACCCACCCCCAAATTTTCATAGCCCACCCCCCCCCTCTACTTTATGACCGGTCCCTAAGTTGAAAGCAGCTTTACATATATCTTGCCGAAAAATTAAAGTATTTTAACTGAAACTTTGACAGTCAGGCTGTTACTGGTTGCTATTTCACACTGGAGTCCTGAAATGCTCCTAGCTTGTATTCTCTTAATGATATATCCGCTAAGAGTTAATTTCTATGTAGGATATATATTACTAATAAAAATGCAAATTTCCTGGGGTATCGAATCGATGGAAATTGATGAGCGCAAACCATTCGATCAAATTACTAAATTGGTATCGTCAATCGCCAGTCAATCTGATCAAGTAATATTTGATATTGATTGTCATCGATTATGGATTCCATTGATTGGATACCCTGGGAAATTTGCGATGTCATCACACAATGGGGATTCATCTGTCATTGACAAATTCATCGACAAATATTAATAAGAAAAATAACACAATGATATGCTCTTAAAAACCATAGAAAGTATTGTATGCCTTTAATTAATTCTTTGTCATGCTGGCAATCCCAGTGCCTATTAGCAACCTTATATACAAAAGAGAAACATGTCTACTCTTTCTGAGCCCATTGGGGGAATTCATTTGGAGGCTGACAATCTGACTTTTCCTCCGCTTCAGTTCTTGGTAAAATTCGTTCTTTTGCCCTCTTTGTCAGCCTTTTCTTATAAGCTTTGTCCAGCTTTTTCTTCATTTTCCTGAGCTGCCTGCTTTCCCATGAGAGTCTCTTCACGGCATACTTCACCACTTTTGAGTTGCCATTATCATCATTTTCGCAGCAGCTTTCCTCGCTGCTCATGGCATCAATTACAAGTATCTCTGCAGCTTTGCCTTTTTATGCTGGTCAGCCCATTTGACCATTTCAAGGGCTGCTGTTCGCCTTGATAACTTCTAAAAAACATAAGTATATAAAAGGATGAGTAAGATATCCACCTTGCAGCACAGTCAAACTGCATCTTAAGTTTGTTCAATTAATTTTGCTCAACTATAAATTTGTTGGATTATGTATACTATTAAGGCATATAAAGTCCAGTGTCAATCAATACTCTTCATCAATACCACATTCCTACAGTACCGGCATTGGCATGCAAATCAAATCATGTAAACTGGCATGCAAATCAAGAGTATCAATCAATACTCTTGATTGATGCCCTTGATCAAGATCTCGATCAATACTTGATCAACATCATGATTTTTTTTTTCACGTGATTTCTTTTTTATTTGCAAAACAAGTAACTACTTACATTAATAACAATATAGCTATTACACTACTGACATTACAATAACTCTACTCTCAGGGTAATACTTACATTACAATACTTACATAGAATACGGTACAATACTTAAGTTACTTACGATACAAGACATTACATCATTTATTGAAAGAATAATTTTTTCATCTGTTTCCACTTACATAAAAATTTATCCTGCAAAGCAAAGTCAAATGCAAATTTTTCAATACTATAATTAAACTTAAGGTAGCTCTGTATGCCAGCAAAATCGGGGTTAAGTCCCTCCATTTTGCACTTATATATGAAAAACTTGACCACTAAAATAATACAATTAATCGCATTTTTACTAGGCATACAGTTTGTATAGCCCAAGAGAACAGATTCAAGGGAAAATTCTATTTCAATTTCTGTTACTGACCGAATCCAGTGCGCGAGGGCGTTCCAGAGGGGGAATATCCGGTCACAGTACCAAAAGAGGTGCTCTATGGTTTCGGGTTTACTGTCACAAAAAAAGTAATCATCGTGATCCTTGATTCCCATTTTCATTAACAATACATTTGTTCCAATAGTTCTATGGAATATCCTATATTGAAAGCTTCTTAGCTTGCTAGCACTCGTGCATAAAAAAGGGATACTGTAATAGGTAGACCAATCTTCAACCGGAGATGGTAAAAGTTTATCCCATTTACGCTGCACCCTAGTTGGCTGTGTGGCAACCGATTTTCGCAAACTATCATAAGTAAAACTGGTCACCTTCTTTGTCTTAAATAATATCTCTATATTTTCAGATTTAACCACAAGTAACCGTTTACCAAACTCTCTAATCTTTGACTTCCATGAGCTTGGAATTGCGCAGATAATGCCATAGGCTTGTAAGAAGGTACACTTTAGGTTAAACTTGTTAATCAATTCGGTTGGTGACATAAAAACGCCAGATTCGTCTACAAGATCATTGACGTAGCGTAAATTTTTTATGTACCATGACTTATAAAACACAGATTTATTTTCTATCTTAATAAAAACATTATTCCATAGTGGCTGAGACAAAATATCGCTGGCTACTACAGTTTCCTGAACATACTCTGCCCATGATTCAACTACATTCCTCCAGAAAGTATTTTCCACAAAAGAACAAGCCAGGGGTGATAATGATCTTTTGTTTAGTAACCAAACATCATTCCAGTAAAGACGATCAGAAATCAAGAGTCTTTTCCAGTCTGCCTGATAATTTACGTCCCATACTTTTTTGATCCAGGAGATCTTAAGAGCCTTGGCAAATGATCGAATGTCGGTCATCTTCAATCTCCCATTTTCTATATCGTTAATGATTATTTTCCTTGCTATTTTATCGCCCTTTCCATCCCAAATAAAAGAGAAGAGTGTTTCCAGTTCTTTAAGAAAAGAGTCATTTGGAGTAGGAAGTGTTGTGAAGAGATGTACGAATTTAGATATTGCAAGTGACTTAATTACCTGTATTTTGCCTATAATACTCAAAAGTCTCCAGGACCATGAGTCTAAAAGCTTTCTGACCTCATCTAGCTTCATTCTGTAATTGTACTCCACTATTTGCCTGGTTTCTACAAAAAACGTTATCCCTAGGATGTCAAAAGGTTCACTAAATACCCATGCCATGAAGTAATATGTCCTTTGAGAATCTCTTACTACCCAGCCAAACAGCCTTTGTTTTTTCTACATTCACCTTCAGACCAGAGCACTCTCCAAAGAGCTCCAAGGTGTCTAAGCATTGGGAGAGTGAGGTTTGAGTTCCATCTAAAAGGAAAAAAGTGTCATCCGCATACTGTCCGAGTAAAAATTCTTCATTATTAACGGTGATGCCATTAATTTGACCGTTTTGCTTTATCGCATCTGCAAGAAGTTCAGCGCAAATAATAAAAAGGTATGGCGATAATGAGTCGCCCTGTCTAACACCCCTTGACACCGAAAAGGAATTACAGCAATGGCCATTGTATAAAACGGAGCTATTTATATTTTTGTAAAATGTTTTAACCCACCGCCTCATGGACTCTCCAAAATTAAAAAACTTTAAGGCTCCGTCAAGAAAATTCCATTCTATCGAATCGAATGCTTTTTCAAAATCAATTAACAGCAATAAGCCCTTTTGGTTATTGGAATTTAATTTGTCTAT
>CAXHUQ010001264.1:0-19416 GCA_964020085.1 Micromussa lordhowensis
CTCCGCCTACCCGCTAGATGACAGCTCGTACAGCGCTCTCGACATCGTCCTATTTGACGGCATTATCACGAACCTGGGCGGCCACTACCAGAGCCACAGTAGCACGTTTCTGTGCCCGGTGCGCGGCGTCTACGTGTTCAGCGCAAGCCTGCTCAACGACAAGGGGTACATGATGACCGCACAGGTCATGAGAGGGGCCGCGCTGCTCGCGGGACTACAGAGTGACTCTAATAACGAGAGCAATAGGCAGACGGGCGCGTCCACCGTCGTGTCGGAGTGTGATGTGGGGGACAAGATATGGGTCCAGGCTAGGAACGACGGAGAGCGCATGATTGGCGGTGAAAGCAAAATGTCCATATTTTCCGGCTTCCTTGTATACCGCTATTGATTCTGACTTCGGTGCTGAACATTAATGCTTAGACCCAATTTTATATGCTAGTGATATTTGGGTAATTATGCTATTATATCAGACACTTGTCCGGTGGCCAAGTTTACAATTTTCATAATTACATATATGCACAGTATTTGCAGGACAACTGACATTTTCACTGTACACGTAAAACCAGTGAGGTAATATTGTAGGCCTAAATGTGCTTAATTTATTCATGCGAGTAGTATAGAAATGATTGAATATAATTATGAATGGCAAATCGGGGTAATTTGCAAATTGGGGTACAAGTTGATTTGTGCAAATCGGGGTACAAGTGAATTTGTGCAAATCGGGGTACAAGTGGATTTGTGCAAATCGGGGTACAAGTGGATTTGTGCAAATAGGGGTAACAAATGAGAATATTGATATGCTAATTTATTAATGTAACAAAAAATAAGAAAAGGATGTCCAAAAAGTGTAAGCAAAGTAAACTGTGGAATTGAGAGCTAAATTAAGTGTTCTTAAAACATATAAATCAAGTAATAAGAAGGAATTTGAAATATGAATGCTATGGAATCAGGTATGTTGATTTGTGTTTTACATTTATTAATGTTAATCTATGTTAAATATGATTCTTTAACTCTAGTTATGTCAGGATTGGAATGAATATTTAAGTTTGTGAAAAAAGTAGTGTTAAATATAATAATAGTGGTGATGGAAACTTTTTAAATCTATAGTATGCAGAGTTGTGAAAGAAGACTAATTACTCCTGTGCGTTTAACATTGACAGATGTTAGCTCGCTGGAAAGCGTAGACAGCGTGGATACGGCAAGTCTGAAAAACCATCCGCCGTCATCAGGCATAGAGGAAGATTTTGACAGTAATGCTGACAGCGAGGGAGAAGAAATGGTTGAAATATACGCCAATCGCGTCGATGATGGATTAGCAGACATGGGATGCACAGTTTATGCATACAATGCACGCAACAACAAGTCCTTTGTTGTACTGGAGCAAACACGAGCTATCACGCCGCCTAAGAGAGTGAAAATGACGTCAGTGGAATGGAAGTGTTTCGAGCAGTTACATGGAATTCTCCGCGCATTTATCGACTCAATGAAAGCTGAACAGTCCTTTATTATCAATGCATTTCACATCGCGGGGCGTGTACATGTGGATACGTTACGAAAAGAAGATGGATATGCTTTAGTTTTGTTTGAGGCTGAGTATAATTATGACACAAAGGTTGTAAGCAGGATCAACAACAAATGTGTAATACTCGACGAGCAAGTTATTGAAGCTCTTGATCTTGAATTTGAGAGAATCGACCAGGACTGTGCTGAAATACGAGACACGGAACCGTGCTACGTAAATTCAGATCACAGAACTGACGAAGATGTATTAGCATGCCGCATCTGTCATCCTTGGCACTAAGAGGTTTGCTTTTACATGACTTTTATTAGAACTGGATAAATCATATATGCGCACTAGTGTTCATTGAATTTTAAAATATTTAAAACAAGGAAGGCGTAAACTTACTGGAAAGACATTAAAGTGCCTTGTTTAATTATAATAGTATCATACCACTTTAAAAAGCAAATGTTCATTTCCTCGTCTTTAAAGTGCTAAAAGATTGAACTGCTATCATTGCTTGTCAAGAATGAAAAGTGTTTTTAAATTGGACAGCGGATATTATTCTTAAAACAAAGTGTGAAGCAAATGGGATAGAAACAACATTGAAGTGTTTGATCATTGTTGTGACTTATTAGATTATTTGATATGTGAAAAGGCTTTTATGTTCAAGCATAATAATATCATAACATCTTGTGAAACAATGATACATGTCCGTTTCTTTGAAGTGCCGCAAGAAAAGAACTATTGTTATTGATTGCCAAGTATGATAAGTATTTAGATTGCGCAGCGGATATCACTGGCTTTTAAAACAAATGAAGTGTAAAGTTAATGGGGGTAGAAACAACATTGCAGTCTTTGATCATTGTTGTGACTTATCAGATTACTTGATCTGTGAAATGCTTTTATGTCCAAGCATAATAATATCATAACATCTTGTGAAACAATAATACATATTCGTTTCTTTGAAATGCCGAAAGAAAGAACTATTGTTATTGATTGCCAAGTATGATAAGTAGTTAGATTGCACAGCGGATATCACTGGCTTTGTTTAAACAAGTCAAGTGTAAAGTTAATGGGGGTAGAAACAACATTGCAGTCTTTGATCATTGTTGTGACTTATTAGATTACTTGATATGTGAAAATGCTTTTATGTTCAAGCATAATAATGCATAACATCTTGTGAAACAATGATACATGTCCGTTTCTTTGAAGTGCCGCAAGAAAAGAACTATTGTTATTAATTGCCAAGTATGATAAGTAGTTAGATTGCACAGCGGATATCACTGGCTTTGTTTAAACAAGTCAAGTGTAAAGTTAATGGGGGTAGAAACAACATTGCAGTCTTTGATCATTGTTGTGACTTATTAGATTACTTGATATGTGAAAGGGCTTTTATGTTCAAGCATAATAATAGCATAACATCTTGTGAAACAATGATACATGTCCGTTTCTTTGAAGAGCCGCAAGAAAAGAACTATTGTTATTGATTGCCAAGTATGATAAGTATTTAGATTGCGCAGCGGATATCACTGGCTTTTAAAACAAATGAAGTGTAAAGTTAATGGGGGTAGAAACCACATTGCAGTCTTTGATCATTGTTATGACTTATCAGATTACTTGATCTGTGAAAAGCTTTTATGTCCAAGCATAATAATATCATAACATCTTGTGAAACAATAATACATATTCGTTTCTTTGAAATGCCGCAAGAAAGAACTATTGTTATTGATTGCCAAGTATGATAAGTAGTTAGATTGCACAGCGGATATCACTGGCTTTGTTTAAACAAGTCAAGTGTAAAGTTAATGGGGGTAGAAACAACATTGACGTGTTTGATCATTGTTGTGACTTATTAGATTACTTGATATGTGAAAAGGCTTTTATGTTCAAGCATAATAATAGCATAACATCTTGTGAAACAATTATACATGTCCGTTTCTTTGAAGAGCCGCAAGAAAAGAACTATTGTTATTGATTGCCAAGTATGATAAGTATTTAGATTGCGCAGCGGATATCACTGGCTTTTAAAACAAGTCAAGTGTAAAGTCAATGGGGGTAGAAACAACATTGAAGTCTTTGATCGTCAGATTACTTGATCTGTAAAATGCTTTTATGTCCAAGCGTAATAGTATTAAAGCATCGAATTGTAAATCATACATTTCCTTGTCTTTTAAAGAGCGGAAGGAAACAATTGTTTATGCAATTTAGATTTTGCCGCTACACTGGTACTTAATTACTGTCAATCATTAAAACAAACGGTCAAAGCAAATGATCAAGTATGAGATATGTTATTTAGAATAAATCAAGCGCGACTTATTGAGTAGAAAGACTAATTGAAATGAAATGCAAGTTATGATTATGTAAAAATATATCAAAATAGCTTTTCATTAGTAATTATTATCACTTGACAATAAAATGATTGAAACAGATATTGCATTTTTTTTCTTTAAAAAAGAAAACAAAAGAAAAATAACTGGTATTCTTGCTAGCTAAGTATAAATTGTAACGAGTCTATATATAAAATGGAAAGACAAACACAGCTGCTCCTTGAAACACATGGGGGGGAAAATTATCTAAATTAAAACTAACACCATGAAACGGAAATTGGATTGCTCAAGCAGAAAAAACATAAACATTTGACTTTTCAAATGGTATTCACAATGTATTGTAGTAGTGCCCTTGATCATTGCAAGAAAGAAGTAAAAGCTTGCAAATAATGGCAACAAATGAATTCCTGCAAATAGGGGAAAAATATTCTTTTAAATATGCAGTCTTTGTGTACATCGTAAACATTTCAATCGCAAAGATGGAAAACACAAGTGTTACCCCGTTCAGTGAGGAAACAAAAGAGTGTCCTAAACTGGAAAGGGAAATAAAAAAGAGAAAGATAAGTCTAGAAAAGAAGGATAATGTAAAGATTACTCTAGAATTCGATGACAAGACTGATAACGTTGACGAACATGATAATGCAAGTAAGTACAATGTTAATTATACATTGAGAGGTAATTTGGGAGCTTTTAGAGAGTAGACTAATACGAGACGAAGATTTTAAAGTTGATTTCGAACACTAGAATTATATTTATACAAACATTGGTTGAAAACTTTCGAAAACAAATTTGACTTGAAGTCTTCAATTAAGCATTCTTCTTGCCACGTGTGTTACAGGAAACGGAGGCCGTTCTGAAAATCCATCAACAGAAGACATTATAGACTACCCCGTCATTGTCTATTCGTCTCTGCTTGGCGACAGCTCACAGGATACCTATCGCCTCTCCGTCGTGCGAACCGCGCATAGCGAAGAAAACTATGTTATTAAAATCAGTCAACGAGGAAAAGGCGCCTTCAGGGGAAAGCAAGAAATAAGGTTCAACATAGACCAGCTGAAAGCTCTTCAACGTAACTTTTACCATTTGCGTAACCTGTTCCGGGTACTCGTGAATAGTGAGGGGGACGAGGATAACGTGTGTACAAGAGGCTACCATATTGCCGGGCCAGTTCATGTGGATATTGTATTCTCCAGAAGAGGGCCTTCTATGGTGATTTACATGGGTGTGTTCAATGATGTCAATAATTTGATGGAGAAGGATGTGTTTGGATTAGTTTGCTTAGATGAAAAGGCAATAGATAGTCTGGAGGAAAAAATGAATGAAATTGATCAACATATTCCATTTATTGGAAATTATCGGGCTTGCTTTGCACGCCACGAAGGGGTCATGGAGGCTGTCTACTGTCCAGAGTGTTGTCCATCGGAATATCACTATGAGTAGATACACTTTCTAAACTTGTAGCGCAGACTTTGTTTCAGTGTGGAGTAAATCATGTTTATTGGATTATTTGTAGTAATTGATAGTTGTGCCTATGATATGAATCTATTTTGGGATAATAAAAGATAAGGTAAGCTTGACTAGTTGTTTTATTTTTATGTGTTATGTGTCTATGTTGCTGTCTATAAATAGGATGGCATTTTGAAAACGTTATCATTCGGTGTCTAGCTGTTGTTGAAGCAACATGTTTCCGTTTCGAGCTCCAACTACTATGTCTATAAGTGGAATGACATCTTCAGGCAAGACAAGTTTTACAAGACGTTTATTACGTCACAAAGATGATTTATTTATACCCAAACCAGACAAGGTTTTATACTGTTATGGTCAGTTTCAAAAGGTGTTTGAAGACATGGAAAACGAACTTCCATTCATTGAATTTGTACATGGGCTTCCCAGCGAAGAGAAAATAAAAGAATTTGCAAATCCAAATCAACATCGTATCATTGTAACCGATGATATGATGCAATCTGTTGTACAAAACAAAGACATGGAACATCTTTTTACCAGAGGATCCCACCATTTGAATCTGACTATAATATATCTTAATCAAAACATGTTTTGCCAAGGAAAGTGTGCCAGAAACATTAACTTAAACACAAGCGTGCTTGTTCTGATGAGAAATCCTAGAGATACGAATCAGATTAAAGTGCTATCGCGTCAAATTGGAGCTGGAAACGTATTGGTTGATGCTTATCGTGACACACATCAAACACCTTTTTCGTACTTAGTGGTAGATCTCAGCCCATTTACGGAAGAAAAGCATAGAATCAGGACAAACATTTTCCCGGGAGAAGATACCATTATCTATACGCAATAAATAGTAAGTTTCTGTCTAAATCGTGTCATTTGTAAAGAGAACGTTGACGAGGTAACATGTCTAAACGGTTATTTCGTGAAAGTGCATTTATCGAACTATTGTTAAACGGCGATAAACAGCAAGCATATGCTCTTATCGACACTGCTACACGTGACCAAGTTCTAGCTTTAATCGAGATATTTATCAATTTACATAGGTTGAAGGTTCCAAACAAAACAGAACACCTGCTGAAAAAGCGTAAACGGTTATTTCAGCCACTGATAAGCGATAAAGTAAACGTAAAGAGGAAGCAGTCGCTCATTAGACAACATCGTTTACAAATTTTAGATACGTTGCGTTCAGTGCGTTCTAAATTATTGGAGCTCCTAAAATGAATGCCAAGAAGTTTGTCGTGGTGGCTTTTGACAAATATCAACGCCTTTTAAACCAGTGTCAAAACGAACCTGAAAGAGTGCCAGACTTCACAAAAGAAGAGAAGACAGAAAGCGCTGTGGAGGAGGAGGAAAGCGAACCGGTGATTAACGCGTCAACCGAAGCAATCAAGGAGATCGCCGAAAGTGAGCCACCATCTTTACCAGATCTACCCACACCAGCCACACCCGATATTAGCCAGACACCCGCGCCACCGGTAATCAAACGCAAGGTTGCACCACCGCCTGGACTACCTATAAAAAAGAGATCCTGGCGAAAGGACTGGACTGAATTGAAAGATGCTCTCTGATGATGACTATCTGAGCGGTGTATACTTTAATCCCAAGCATGCAGCCGCGTATACAGGCGTTGATAGCTTATACAGATACGTGAAAGAGCAAGGAGAACGCAGCATATCACGAAGTAAAATAAAACAGTGGCTAGAGAAGCAACCTATCTACACCAGTAACCGAAGAGCTGTGCGTAAATTTCAACGGCGGCCTGTTTTAGCACCATACCTCGATTATATGTACGACACAGACAACGCTTACATGGACTATTATGGAAAATACAATAAAGGATACAAGTATTTCTTGCTTATGATTGATGTTCTGTCAAAAGTTGTGTGGACTCGGCCGCTCAAGAAGCTGGACGGGAAACATGTTACTGAAGCTGTTAAGTCAATTTTTGAAGAATCGAAAAGGCTACCCGAGCACGTGAGAACGGACAAAGGAAGAGACTATCGGAATAAGATCTTGGATGACTATCTTCAGAGTAAAGGCATTAATCACATTCTAACGCAGAACGAAACACAGTCATCGCTGGCGGAACGAGGAATTTCAAATATCAAAGCGCGTCTTTTGAAATACATGGTACAACATAAAACAAAAAAGTGGATTGATGCTCTTCAAGATGTCACAAACGGCTACAATGCCAGCTATCACAGATCAATAGGCATGCGACCAAAAGACGTAACAAAAGCGGATGAAAGCATACTGTGGCGAAAGCTATACTACCCAAAGGAAAAGAAGAAAAAGACTGCTCCAAAGAGCCACCACAGACCCAAACCTTACCGGTTCAATGTGGGAGATACAGTGTCCATTGCTACCTTGCGTCCCAATTTCATTCGCGGCTATGATAAGAAATGGAGCGACGAGTTCTTTACGGTAGCTGATCGATTCCTGCGCCAAGGAACACCTGTCTATACTATAAAGGACCAGAATCAAAAGCCTATTGAAGGTACATTTTATCAACTGGAGCTTCAAAAAGTCAATCCGCAGACTGATCAGCTATACCAGATTGAAAAAATACAGAGGTATCGCACTCGCAAAGGCAAACGAGAAGCTCTCATTCGTTGGGTTGGCTGGAATAAAGACTTTGACTCTTGGATCCCAGTCGCAGATATTGTGGATTATAAATAGATGAGCATTGGCGCTGCGGCGGCAGACGACATGGCGCTGTCAAAGAGTGAACATGTGTTTTTCTTGTCCTCAGATGACTGCCTTGACCGATTTCCGTCCAATAAAGCTTCGGACTTCCGAGTGGAGCTGCCTGAGTTGATCCGATTGCCAGGAGTATGGATGTGTTGTCTGCATTCTATAGCATTCAAGGAGAGAATAATAGACAATATTGTTATAATGACAGATATATGTGAGGGAAGTTACTTGTCCGGGTCAAAACATCAAGCGTTACGGACAATCGCACCAAGTCCTAGTCGCATGTTTGAGTATACCAACCCTATTTGGATAGATGTGTCACGTGACGAGCTCAAGCAACTACGACTGTTTATAAGAACCTACAATATGACAGATGCGTCATTTCTCAACAGGACAGTGAAGTGTACACTTGTACTAAAACGCGTTGCATAAAATAATGGCATCGACATCCTCATATGAGGTCTATATACCAAATAATGAAAGGTGGAAGCGGCACTTTGAGTACATGGCTAATAGCAATGCAAAAAGACACAAGGACTTTTATGTTGTACGTGGTGGTCAGACCGAAAGTGGTCCTTCCCCGGTTGTTATGGTTTCTCCAGTGCAAGCGGATGTAGAGCGAGCAAAAGGTGAAATAAAACAGGACATAAAAGAGATTATAAATGGCAACATGCCCGATGTCGCTCAGTTGCCGTCTGACAGGCGAAGGAACAACATCAAAAAGCAGCAAGAAGGAAATCGCTGAAGAGAAAAAAGAGCACAAAGAAAGCCAAGAAATAGCGGATCAAATCATGGCATTCAAGTTGAAGCAGTCGAGTGAAGGACACGGTTCCAATTTGGCGCTGTTTACCGCAAAGCCTGTGGACGCTGGCATAGAACAAATCAAATATGTGGAATATCGACCAACGTCGCAAGTTACACAAGGCAGTCCCATCGAATTTCAAATTTCCGGATCAGGAATGGATTACATCGACCTACAAAAAACGCGTCTTCATGTTAAGGCGCGCATTCTGCGGCCAGATGGAATTCCAGTGAGCTCGATGGATAAAGTAGGATTTGTCAATCTGGCTCTTCAAAGTATGTTCCGCCAGGCCGACCTCTCAATAAATCAAATTGTAGTAACGCCGAGCGTGTCCACAAATTATCCATTTAAAAGCCTCATTGATGTCTTGTTGTCCTCGGCCGAAGACAGTAAGGAGAGCGAATTGCAATCACAGCTCTATTTTAAGGACACGGCCTCTTTCATGGACGCAGTGGACCCAGTCGAGGGTGCGAACTTCGGCTTAGTAGAACGCTACAGCTGGACAAGACAGGGCACTAGCGTGGATTTGGAGGGTCCTTTGTATATTGATATTATGCAACAAGACCGTCTCTTGCTGAATGGAATGCAAATCAACCTTGTGCTGTACCCTGCTCAAAATAGCTTCTGCCTCATGTCTGACGGGAATGCCTACAAAGTTGACATCACGGATATCATTCTCAAAGTCTGCACTGTCCAGGTTTCAAGTGGCGTCATAATTGGTCATGCAGAAGCTCTCAAAAGTAGTCCAGCCATCTACCCTTTCAATCGTTCGGATATCAAGGTCTACTCAGTTCCAAGTGGACTGTACAATGTGGCTGTAGAGGATCCGTTCTTGGGCCAAGTACCAACACGTCTTGTTGTTACGATTGTTGCTTCGGAAGCGTTCAATGGATCCTATGCGCGCAATCCCTACAATTTCGCCAACAAGTCTCTGTCTTACATTGCCTTCTACGTAGATTCTGAGAGTCGTCCTGGTGTTGCACTTCGCCCAAATTATAAAAACCGTAACTACGTAGGCGAATATCTCACGCTGTTTACGGGCACCGGAAAGTATATGGAGGACAAGGGAAATTACATCACTCGCGCAGACTACGGTGAAGGATACGCAATCTACATGTTCGACCTATCGACCACACACGACGAAGATATTGTGAATCTCTCCAAACGAGGCCATACACGTTTGTCAATGCAGTTTGCCGACCCTCTTGATGAGCCCGTCAGTGTGATTATGTATGCGTCTTTTCCATCAACCATGCAAGTTACGATGGAACGAAACGTTATTGTAAATTGACAGAATGAATGAGGACGAAATCACAAGTGTGCTGGAGAATTGTGGCATCACGCAGAAGTTCTTCGCTGGGGTGGTGTCTCAGGACCAGCTCTCACTGCTGCAACCATCCAGACCCAGTTTCTACATAGTGAATACAGACACCGAAGGAGGACCTGGACTACACTGGACATCTATTTTCGTCACAAAAGACAATTGTTGTGAGTTTTTTGACTCGCTAGCCAAGCCTCCGGGCCAATACAGTGACAATTTTGTAGACTTTTTGATTGAAAATGGACCAAATTAATGAGTACAAAACAAATACAGTCCTTCGATTCAACAGCGTGTGGTCAGTTTTGTATATTTTACGCTGTTCACAGATGTCTGGCTTATTCCTTTGAAGAAATAATAGATATGTTTAGTGCTACAGATTTGCTTTCTAACGACATTAAGGTTCGAAAATTTGTAAATAAAATGATGTAACAAAGTGCTCAATAAAAGTGGTACTTCTATGTATGCAGTATGTCATTCATCTTGCACCTATTACATGTTATAAGTTGAGTAAAGCGTGCTTGAAATAAATGAAGCAAAAGAAAGGACATGTCTCTGCGCATTACATTATTTGTAAATAGCTCTGTGTACTGTAGAAATAGGTTGGTATGTCACGATATTAGGCCTGTTCTTGCCAAGTGAAGATGTCTGTGCTTAGTGTGTTTTAGTTCTATACGTGTTATATTACTTGTGTTGTGTAGTAGTCTATTAGCTATGTTTGCAGTTGCAGTTGATCTGCTTTGTTGTATATTTGTACATTGTAGAGTAGGTTAAATTAAATCGCTTTTGTATGCTGTACATATGTGGTGAAGGGCAATAAAACATGAAAAAAAAAATATCAAGAGTTTTATCTTTCTTTTTTTTCCCCCACACATACATTATACAAAATTACACGAGCATTGTACATTATACATTTTTTGACAAGACACACAACTTATGTACATCTACCAGCTACCATTCAAACATCGCAAAACTCTAAGAAGTTGGCGCAATGCAAGCATAAGACCACATCGCCTTCTTTTCTCACGTCAGCTGTGAGTTCTGAACAGGCAGAACATTCAACAAGCTGTATGGGCTTGAGCGTTATTGATAAAGGTTTAGTCGATACGAAATCGGGTTGTACAACCCTCTTACAATACCACGAGGAGAAACCTATCCTGTTTTGTGTGTAGGAATACATGGTTGAGTTAAAAGTTCGAATTCCAGTATTTGTAACTGATACATCAACCCTGTCGTCTAAAGCACGCCGCATTTTTTTGTACGGACTCGACACTAGTTCTTTATTTACACCTTTAGCTGTTAGCTTGTATCCATCGTCATTTAACACTATATATGTTTTACTGCACAGAGAAATGCATTCTGTGCCCTCATATTCTATTTTGTTAACACCTGGAAGTTTACGATCATAAATATTATGCTTCTCACAACAGGTGCGACAAAGAAATCTGTCTGTAACGTTTTCGTTTTCAAGATCACAGCAATGACCCATCAACATATTATCATAGTGAGCTTTTTCTTCTGGTTTAACAATGTCACTCAATTGGCTTCCAGCGATAGCTAAATACATTGAATCCGTATCCGACTGGCACAGCACAAACTTGGAACGATCGCATACTTTCATGATAAAATCATAGAAAAATGAGTTCATCCTTAATTTTGCGTTCTGTAGAATGAAAAATCCAATTTGAATGGGCATGTTGAGCGTGATCATTTTATACTTGGATTCAACTTCATAATAATCAGCAGTCAGTTGGGTAAAGTTGATGAAATGGGGGGAGTTCACTGCACGTGATAACTCTGCTCTTCCATGGACGAAGGTCACTTTAGAGAATCGTGTGTAGTCTATAATTGAACTCCCATACGCTGCATTTCCCATAAGCTTAAAGAGGAGCGCAAGAAGAGCTTTGCTTTCATCCATTGCCGCCAGTCGACGAGCTTCAGACACTCTTTTGACAAAAGGTAGAAAGGCCCGCTTTCTCTTAAACTCTATGACCTGGAACAACATGAACCTTCTATACTTTTGCACGACGACATTTTGTTTTACAATGCAATATAGATATATAGTCATACAGTAGCTTAGATAGAAACAACATAGCATATTCAAATACCTGGTGTATCTTTGTGACTTTGAAATTCCGCTCCAGATACCATCGGAGAAGATCAGTTGACAATAAGATTTCCTCACACTTCATACCACCAATGAGAAGTCTTGGTTCGGGAAAAGGGGTGATAGATCCGTCTGGCTGAGCGTGTGTCTCATTCCAATATTGTTGCATAGTTTCTCCAATAGCGCTGAATGGCACCGTACTGTTACAGAAGAGAGGAGAATATTCACTAAAATAGTCCCAGTCTTGCTCATTCACTTCAATGTCGACGAGCACCATACCAAATAATGTCTTATTTCTGACGCCATCCAGAATTTTGTCTTCGGTAACTGCATGCGGGTAGGCTTGGTAGAAATCAGGTCGTTGTTGTCTCATAAAGCTTTTGAGTTTATCGTCCTTGTATTTCCAGCTATGAAACTGGCACTCTCGCATCTCTACGACAGCATAGCCTAGATCCCGTAAGAAGCGTATTTTTGTCTCAGTCCTTTGACGTCGTTTTTCCATTATTCCATCCCATTTGTCTCCTTTCAGCTGCTGCGTCATGTAACAGCAATGTCCATGCCACCAACACCCTAATTGGAGAAGGTCATGCTATCAAATGGTCACAGTGACAATTATAATGAGGTTATATATTCAATTATATATTAAGTTTAGTGATTTTTTTTTGTGAAGGTTGCTTTGTGCATGCAGTGGAGTTCCTGCTAGCTTTTCATACCTTGAAATTCGTAGATTGTGATTTGACCGTCATGATCTTCAAAGCCATCCACAACGTAACCGCCTATTCGCACCTCATATCCTGTAAAAAGTGATCGCGTTAATATGACGCAAGTATGCTCTTACTTTTATTCAAGCTCGCCCAAATTAAGACAACTACCCACCAAGATTTCTTTCATGTTGAATGTTGTGCCCTTGGCTGTTGAGATAATCCATGTACACAAACATGACGTCATACTTTTCACGCGTTTCCGGGCGAAACCCCTTCTCCTTATGTCTTCGAACAAATGACCCGCATGGCATATCTTGGCCGATCGCCCACAAATATAATCTACAAGCCAAATAATCCGAACCCTTAATGCATAGTAAATGATAATATCAATCGTTCATTCTGCTAAGGTCAAATAGACGGAATGTTAAAAATGGCATTGTGTGTAGCTAGTTAGAATCATAGGACTTAAGAAACACGATATCTTTAAAAATAGACCATTTGAACCGCAAATTAAATAGATATACCGCTAACTGAAGAGACGCATCAACCAGATAATAAACTACTTGTGCCAACTCACGAATTTGTGTCATATCCTACAACAGCTTGACATAGGTTTTGCTTCAGTTCATCTACATACGTTTCACCAGCCTTTTGCCTTCGATGGAACACTGCGCTCAGTCCACCCACTAAATTTGATTTTATAAGACTGTGCAAGTCTTTATTTTTGTTGTCGATCAAGCTAAAATATGCACCTTGCTCTTTGGCAGTTTGAAAAAGCATTCGGCGCGAACATCCAGGGATAGAAATACAGGTTTTAAAGATACAAATGCAAAGTTCTTTGTAAAAGGACATCATCTTTTCAACTGCTTGTAAAAATCCTTTCACGTCGCCTATATTGTATGAAATCAAATATTCCCGCATGCTTTTCATGTTATTCTCTTGCCATACAGCTTGCACAAAGTTATAATTTTCATCAACAGTTTGTATTCCATCATCTAAAACTGATCTTCCTTTCACAGTTGAATACCATTCCTCTTTGGGGGGTAAATAAGGGTCATCTAATTTTGTGACGTCATCAAACCAATCAAATGGCCAAAACGATTTTTGTTCGTCGACTTGGAATGCACGTAAGAATGACGCATACGAGGTCTTTGGTGGCAAAAATTGACAAATATCAATGAAGTTAAAGTACACTGTTTTAATATTTACGTACTTGTTGTTTTGCTTTATAATCTTTGTTTCTTTCTCCGCTAAGCCAAAATGTGCGACAAATTCTTTTAGAATTAACTGTATGTCATAGCTTGAACTTCGGAAACCTAATACAGTAATTTGGCGCGCATATGACGCGAATTTTTTTGTGAATGCTTTAATTTTTCGGTACATTATCGTTTTAACCCGTTCAGATATTGTGGATAACACCTCGTGTGGCAAATCAAGTGTATAGATCCCTGTAGTGGGTTCACTTTCGTTGTGCATATTCTCTTCAACGTCTTCTTGTTCCCAAAACTCTCCCTCTTCACTCATCACTGAATCATCTGGGTCGTTGTGATTTGGTTGCCACATGTTTTGTAGGTATTCAAGACGTTCAAAAACCACTCTCCACTTTTCGCGCATAATCTCTTCTGACCTTTTCGCTATGTTTGTCATATATGTCTTCATGCTCAGAATTAAAGCATTGACATCGGGGTTAATGTCAGCGTATGGTTCCTCATACCCAGCGGCATTGGATGTGATCGCAAAGGAAACTGGTTTGTGTTCCGCTGTATACGTCCGTTTTTCGCTGTCCGTTACTATGTTACTCTTGTTCATCCAGGCCTCAAAATCAAAAATAATGACATGATTGGCATCGCGATCTTCTTGTGAAACGTGTATACCAAAATGTTCTGCCTCTTCAAAAATCGTCAATGGTACTTTATGAAACCCTCCTGGGTGCCGGTAATATGTTTTCTTACCGCAGCTTTGTTCGTGGCGCTTGCAGTTGTGGGCATATTTGCTTAGAAATCCACAAATTCGGCATTGGTAACATTTTGCGTAAGTATTAAAATTGGTGATATAACTCAAATGATTTTCGTATAGATTGAGATACATCATTGTCGAAAAGTTGCATAATGATCTGTAGACAGGTGTCGCATCCCCTTCTTCATTTAGAGTATATACAGAAACATTCACCTCAAAACACTCTTCAAAATCAGGAAGTCTTGCATAATCGATACCTTTGAATTTATTTGCAATTAAAGAGGGTTTGTTGATGGAATCTCGCCACTCTATGATCTAGATCTAAACGATCTACATTTTGTTCAAGATTTTGCATGCCGTATTTATGGTAGGCTAGGCAGCGGAAAGCGCAGAGATTATCCATGTATGGTTCCGTTGCTAAGTGATAATAATTAATAATGAAAAGATATTTTGATATATTGTTTATATAATCATAACTTCATTTCAATTAGTTTTTCTACGCAATAAATCGCGCTTAATTTGTTCTAAATGACATATCTCATACTTGATCATTTGTTTTGACCATTTGTTTTAATGATTGACTGTATTTAAGTACCAATGTAGCGGCAAAATCTAAATTGCATAAACAATTGTTTCTTTCCGCTTTTTAAAAGACAAGGAAATGTATTATTTTTAACTGGATGTTTTGATACTATTATGCTTGGACATCAAAGTATTTTACAGATCAAGTAATTTGATAAATTACAACAATGATCAAACACTTCAATGTTGTTTCTACCCCCCATTGACTTTACACTTGACTTGTTTTAAAAGCCAGTGATATCCGCTGCGCAATCTAATTGTTTATCATACTTGGCAATCAATAACAATAGTTCTTTCTTGCGGCTTTTCAAAGAAACGGACATGTATCGTTGTTTCATAAGAAGTTATGATATTATTATGTTTGAACATAAAAGCCTTTTCACATATCAAGTAATCTAATAAGTCACAACAATGATCAAACACTTCAAATGTTGTTTCTACCCCCATTGACTTTACACTTGACTTGTTTTAAAAGCTGGTGATATCCGCTGCGCAATCTAATTATTTATCATACTTGGCAATCAATAACAATAGTTCTTTCTTGTCGCTTTTCAAAGAAACGGACATGTTTCATTGTTTCACAAGATGTTATGCTATTATTATGCTTGAACATAAAAGCCTTTTCACATATCAAGTAATCTAATAAGTCACAACAATGATCAAACACTTCAATGTTGTTTCTACCCACATTAGCTTTACATTTGACTTGTTTAAACAAAGCCAGTGATATCCGCTGTGCAATCTAACTACTTATCATACTTGGCAATCAATAACAATAGTTCTTTCTTGCGGCATTCCAAAGAAACGAATATGTATTATTGTTTCACAAGATGTTATGATATTATTTTGCTTGGACATAAAAGCATTTCACAGATCAAGTAATCTGATAAGTCACAACAATGATCAAAGACTGTAATGTTGTTTCTACCCCCATTAACTTTACACTTCATTTGTTTTAAAAGCCAGTGATATCCGCTGCGCAATCTAAATACTTATCATACTTGGCAATCAATAACAAATAGTTCTTTTCTTGCGGCTCTTCAAAGAAACGGACATGTATCATTGTTTCACAAGATGTTATGCTATGATTATGCTTGAACATAAAAGCCTTTTCACATATCAAATAATCTAATAAGTCACAACAATGATCAAACACTTCAATGTTGTTTCTATCCCATTTGCTTCACACTTTGTTTTAAGAATAATATCCGCTGTCCAATTTAAAAACACTTTTCATTCTTGACAAGCAATGATAGCAGTTCAATCTTTTAGCACTTTAAAGAAGAGGAAATGAACAGTTGCTTTTTAAAGTGGTATGATACTATTATAATTAAACAAGGCACTCTAATGTCTTTCCAGTAAGTTTACGCCTTCCTTGTTTTAAATATTTTAAAATTCAATGAACACTAGTGCGCATATATGATTTATCCAGTTCTAATAAAAGTCATGTAAAGGCAAACCTCTTAGTGCCAAGGATGGCAGATGCGGCATGCTAATACATCTTCGTCAGTTCTGTGATCTGAATTTACGTAGCACGGCTCCGTGTCTCGTATTTCAGCACAGTCCTGGTCGATTCTCTCAAATTCAAGATCAAGAGCTTCAATAACTTGCTCGTCGAGTATTACACATTTGTTGTTGATCCTGCTTACAACCTTTGTGTCATAATTATACTCAGCCTCAAACAAAACTAAAGCATATCCATCTTCTTTTCGTAACGTATCCACATGTACACGCCCCGCGATGTGAAATGCATTGATAATAAAGGACTGTTCAGCTTTCATTGAGTCGATAAATGCACGGAGAATTCCATGTAACTGCTCGAAACACTTCCATTCCACTGACGTCATTTTCACTCTCTTAGGCGGCGTGATAGCTCGTGTTTGCTCCAGTTCAACAAAGGACTTGTTGTTGCGTGCATTGTATGCATAAACTGTGCATCCCATGTCTGCTAATCCATCATCGACGCGATTGGCGTATATTTCAACCATTTCTTCTCCCTCGCTGTCAGCATTACTGTCAAAATCTTCCTCTATGCCTGATGACGCCGGATGGTTTTTCAGACTTGCCGTATCCACGCTGTCTACGCTTTCCAGCGAGCTAACATCTGTCAATGTTAAACGCACAGGAGTAATTAGTCTTCTTTCACAACTCTGCATACTATAGATTTAAAAAGTTTCCATCACCACTATTATTATATTTAACACTACTTTTTTCACAAACTTAAATATTCATTCCAATCCTGACATAACTAAAGTTAAAAGAATCATATGAACAAAGATTAGCATTAATAAATGTAAAACACAAATCAACATACCTGATTCCATAGCATTCATATTTCAAATTCCTTCTTATTACTTGATTTATATGTTTCAAGAACGCTTAATTTAGCTCTAAATTCCACAGTTTACTTTGTTTACACTTTTTTGGACATCCTTTTCCTATTTTTTTTACATTAATAAATTAGCATATCAATATTCTCATTTGTTACCCCTATTTGCACAAATCCACTTGTACCCCGATTTGCACAAATTCACTTGTACCCCGATTTGCACAAATTCACTTGTACCCCGATTTGCAAATTACCCCGATTTGCCATTCATAATTATATTCAATCATATCTATACTACTCATGCGCTTTGATATATTAATTAAATTTACATGATTTATATCATTCTAAATATGCTTTAACATCAGTTAGCTATTTTGGATAAAAAATTAATTGCTAAGTGTTGATTTTGATTTTGCGATTTAAAAATCAAAATTTTTAAAATGTACCGGTATCTTGTCTCTCAGTTTTTAAGGGATTTCATTTATATTTTACTAACATAAGAACTAATAGTTTCTCCTCATAAAACTTATTCAGATTATTGATATCTAAATGCATTACGTGTCAATGATGATTTTAGTGAAACGATGTTTTCAAACAGTGCAATATTGTCAATGTGGCCTAATGATGATTGACAAAAATCATTACTTGGACTCATAAAATGTAGAAATAAACCATTCTAATTATCATTCAAGGTATTGAATATACTTTTTGTACTTTTGTACTTTATGCTATAGTATTATATGCTATAATACTATACAATATAGTACTATTTATTACAATACTATACACTATAGTACTAATTTCTATAGTACTGTACATTATTGCTAAAATATATATTAAACAAAAGTAGTATAGAGCGAAGAATAATAAAAGACATCAAAATCGCACTATCTGTGACGGTTTTCGAGATACAAAACACAGAAGAAATAAAGACCAAATACAGACCAAGACCAATTTGTATGCTCATTTTGGTCTTGGTTGCAAAAGCCGTCTAGGAAAAGTTGTTGAAACCAATTTTAGCGAAAAATAATGAGTGCATGAGTGCCATACGCATATAAGAGTTGCTCGTGTCTACTGGTGCTGTCTATAGTTAGACCATGTGAAGAATATCAAATAATTTGATATTAGACACATGCTTGTAATATATAAGAAACAACATGAAATATAGAATATGAAAATGTTTCTTTGTTGTACTAGATTCCCTATGTCTGAGTATCTCGAAAAAAGTTTGATAAACACACACCCAATTTTATTGACAATAGACAATACAAAACAGCTATTACATTGCTTTTCCAGTACCGATGTTGACACATTTGTTTCGTTAGTGGTCGCTAATATCCCATGAAAAGGTCACGATATTTTCCACTTTGCTTTTATTTATGGAAGTGCAAAATGAGCATTTTTGGAATATCCCAAATAAGTGTCAGTATGGCTTTGATGCCGTATAGCTTTGATCTGGGATATATCATCATTATTTCTTCCGTGAAAAAGTATAGCGGCTAATGTTAGCAGGGTATTGTCCTTGGACAATCTTGTTTATATTTAAATTAAAACATCGATATTGACGTTACTCCTGATAATATTGTACAAACACTTTTATGCACAATTCTATCCAAATATTCAATTATA
>CAXHUQ010001267.1:2500-17500 GCA_964020085.1 Micromussa lordhowensis
GCAGAAAGCTCTTCCAGTTGACTGGAATGGAAGCATTATCGCACACGCGCCTTCGTACTCCCGAGCCTCTCGTCTCCCTTGTACTCCGCTTTAGGCTGTTTTCGAAGTATTGATCCCATATCAAATCTATTCTTTTGATATTCTGTGCTTGCTTGATGACATAATTGACAAATACAGATGTTGCATAGTCCTTAAATGTCTTAGACTTTCCAGGTGGTAGCATGTTAACAACTGCCGCACCATCAAAGACTTTTTCGTCAACGTCTGGACACTCTACTGTGGTGGAGGCTTCAAGTAACTGGACTAATTCAGATTTCTGTCCAGAACGCATTTTGCCAGCGCAAGAGAGTGAGGGAGGACTACCATGGTTTTCATGCCTGAAAAATTATTGGAGACTACCTTCTCTAGCCTGGCACGTGATATAGAGCCTCGCAAACAGATTTACAGTCGCTCTTCAGGTCCGAAATTTGATTTCATGTCTTGTTACTTGCTGGGTTTTCTGTCGTTCCAAACAACGGAAGCTTGTTGCGATGGATGGTATCAGTTATGGCTTTAGAGCATTTAACTAACCTCTCTTCCACATTGAAACTGATCGTACTGAGACTGTCCTTTTTTTGGCTGTTTTTATCGCCTGGACGACACACTCTGGCATAATTTCCTTTGTGTCCAGCACATTCAGTTCCGTGCTGTCTTCCGTAAAAGGGCTTCCCATGTCTTCTAGTACACTAACAAGTGCTTGGACGTCCTTGAAAAAAGCCTCTTGGACGGATGGCGTTTGCTCATCAGCAGATCTCGTATGTGTACTGGCAGCCATCTGGAGTAGTTGGTCAAGTCCAGGGCAAACATACAGGGTGTTAGCTTGCCAAGAGCTTCAACATAGAGGAGAAAGTTACCCTCTCTGATGGATCTGACAAGTTCTGAAACAGTTAGCTCAAGCTGTAGCACTGTAGCCCAGAACTGGAACTGCGGGTGGTGGTCACTTTTCTCTTGTATCCATGTCTCAAAATCAATGTCGGAAGAGTCACGGCCTGCTGTGTATTCTTTGTAAGCTTTTCTCTGTAATATATACAGAGCGCAGGCACTTACTTGATGGGCATAGCGTGATCTAGTGATATGGGCAGCTTTCAGAATACCATCCGCTCTTCCTCTTGTCGTAATATCAGCTTGTACCAATGCACTGTCCCACCCGCTTTTGTCCAACCAGTGCCCAACCATTTTCAGCGAAGCCATTTCGACATGCAGGCCACCCACCATGACAACATATTTTTCCTCACCGTACAAATCTGCTTTTTCCCACTGAATTTGCTTTGCAATGGCGAACAATGGTTGATCCATTGCGATTACAGGAGTTTGGTTAGGATTAGCATAGGCGACTCCTTCCTTGACTATCTTCATTGAATGCTGGATCATAGCCATTGTATGAGCATTTTCATCAAAGAGTGGTAGCAGCGCAGTAATGGCCTGGGATCGTGGTGCTTGGGACTGCAGCGACGCAAAGTGGGCTGACCAAGAGATGTAGTCTTCTTTGTCCAGTTTATCCTTTACTAACAACTCTTTGACTTTATTTAGCCACTGATACTCAGATTTCATTCCTTCACCAATCAGATCTGACGAGGGCTTCACAGATTTACACCCTTTTGGAACATAACAGTCCTTCTTTACTTGAACTTCTACGGGTCGAACATCGGTGTAAGATTCTGGCAGATCGGTCAGAGTTTTCCTCTTAGGTGAATCTCTGGTGAATCTTAGGAATCTTAGTTGAATTTCCTCTTAGGTTAGATGCCTTCTCTGTCGGTACTGGGGTGCTGAGTAAGTGAGACAGCAGCACCATGGAACGATCTCTTTCGCTGTACGCGCACTTGGATTGTGGTCGATGTTGTCCACATTAGCAGTAGTAAACAAAGACAGAAGACAGCAACAGGAGGCTCAGATTGGGGCCAAATTGACAAAAGTACTCTTCTTAATAAAGACGTACACTTTTCTGTTTGGTTTCACGTAATTTCAGAGTGTTTAAGCGAAGAAATTTAATAAAAATGAGCCTGCTGTTTCAAACCGCTGACCGCATACTAAAAATTACCAAAAAATAAACTTAGGGAGCAAGATCCAGCTGGGGTCTTGCTTTTTTATTAATCTACATCTTAAAAGCTACATTTACTGAAAGTTTCATACTTGTATCATTATTTGAACAATTCTATGATTTTTTGTCGCTTATCTCCCGGACTATAATGGTTTGCACAAGAGATGACTTTTTCACTCGTAAATTAGGCAATTTGTACCAAAATTGATACATGATTTGAGCGGTTAATTAAGTCTTACATTTCTTTACCGTGTATAAACGAAGTTAGGCCGTGGTCTAAGAGAATTAAATGAGTCTAGATGTACTTATTAGCAGGTCTGTCTAAGTGTCTAATTACTTTTTTTAGTTTGTGTTACACCTTAACACGGTTTACTGTAGATGCAAATTTATCATAAATTTAATGTTGGCCAGTCTAGTCACACCACTTAAGCCTATAACATGTTGAAGTTTAAAATATTGCTTAACCGTTTCTGTACTTAAGTTCTTACAAAAATAAATCAGGTACAAATACAGGAACAATTCATTTACCAAATAGATAAATGGAGACGAAATGTATTAGAAGTGGAGAAGCTGTATTAAATAAACTGGTTTACAACATATTTTAGTCTGATGTTTGGATTCATTATTATTAATTTCTTAAGCCCTGTGTAAGTACATATTTTGTGGCAATTATAAATGTGTATTTGACTCATGTAGGCCTAACCCTAAGTTTTTTCGTCAAAATCCACCTACCATGATACCTTAAGGCCAATAACACGTGATCCACAGAATTGATATATTCACAATTCTTAACAACAGAGTTTATGAGACTGTGGGTGAACCCAGTGGCTAAATCGATGCTACCAGATCTGTCACAAGTTCCCAGGTGAATCCAATACTGCTTCAGTATGCTGCCAATCTTGCTGCATTGTTCATCCGAAACAGTCCGAATAGGTTGAGTTGCAATAAGCTCTACTGATAAGTGTTGTTTAGTTAATTCTGTTGATGCTGTACTCGTTGATTCAGAACGTGCTGCACATTGACATTTTCTGAAGCAGTTACTGCAACATGAAGGAGCATCATTTCTGCTTTTTGTTTCACATGATCCAAGTTATGTCATCAGCCTTTTCCTTAAACATTCACTTTTGTCCAAACAGAAATTCTTCATTTCACCCGTCATACCTAGCTTGTTGGCAGCAATGTCCTGGCCACTCTAGTATAAGAAACCTTGGTTGATTTTTCGTCTCTACCTCCTTGGCCAATTTTTTGGTAATGTGATTCCAATGTTCTTGCTGCACCAACGTGAATAACCTGTCTAATGCTAGGGATATTTACCCCAATGCCAATAGCAATCGTGGCAAAAACAATACGAATCATACTGTTACTATAGATACTGTTACTATAGATGTTAACTCCAAAGTTTAGCATCTGCTGTTTCATTTGCTCAGTTTTGGGGGCATGAAACTGGCCAAATTTACAGACAGTTTTCCGGTATTTTCTCAGCATTTACGGAAAAGTAGCTTGCATCACCAAGTATATCTAGAAACAATTTAAAAGCATATTCGCACCAATTTAAGAGTAGATAGATAAGAATAAGCGGATAGTCAGCAAGTTTTGTCTTTAGATCTTTTGCAATAGGATATAAAATTGAATCATAGCTGCCGACGCTTGAAGATGCAGCTTTTCTTTTCTTTTTATGAGGGAATATGTTTGGTCTGTCCAGATCGGCCTTTAAGATGCATGGCTTTTCCAAATTAAGGGCTTTTGTCAACGAGTCACTTTTTTCTTTCAGAACCAAACAGAACCAACAGTTCTTTTCAGAACCAAACGCAAACAGCTCCTCTAGCAAGCACAAAGCCTGAAAAGTTATTTAAAACTGAGCTAAATTGCAGAATACAGGGGAACTCATTTGCACGAGGTAAAAATCGATTTTACGAAATAAAGTTAGATACGTGAGCTGAATAAAACATTATTATTATTATTATTATTATTATTATTATTATTATTATTATTATTATTATTACGTATACAGTAATATTAAATTAAATCTTCCCAAAACTATCAGTGAAAGCTTTGCACGCCATACGCAAATATTAAATCTAAGAAAATTTGCAATGACTGTTACCTTACATATAATGAAATACTCAAACCACACGCGTCCAGGTAGTAGAAATCACAACAAATGTATTTGGAAATTCAACAGTCCACAATATTTTACAGCTAAAAAACGCAAAATGAAGCTAAATCTTCGGACATCTTCAGCCATTTTTGATTCCTGGAACCGCTGATCAAGTGTAGCGAAGACGAGATTCTATTATGTATCACGTGACAAAATACTCCACGATTCGTGGAGTATTTCGCGGGGGGTCTAACGGTGTGTGCCAGGGTCTTCTCCGCCTCAGCCGCAATCTTGAAAGCGGAGTAGACCCTGGGAACGAGGTTGGCCAATTTAAATGCATACAAAATAATTATAAAATTAAACGAGACTTACCTGTAAGTTGAAGTTTGATTGGAATTCTATCGAGTCATCAAACTGCACAGAGGGATCACATGAGATAGCTAGGCGCATGCGCATAATCAGTATTTACAGCCGAATGTGAGTGTCCCAAATTGACACCAGGGTAATAGAATACAAAAGTCCTCAAAAAACATACCCAAGCTGGGAGGGTAAAATGTGAGGTAAACATGCTGCGGTGGGCATGTGATCCCTCTGTGCAGTTTGATGACTCGATAGAATTCCAATCAAACTTCAACTTACAGGTAAGTCTCGTTTAATTTTATAATTCTATCTCGTCATCACTGCCCAGGGATCCCATGAGATTTCAAAGACAAGACAGTCACATGAGGACAAATAGACTGCCGAATACAGTAATAGAAGAACTTCCTTTAATGGAAATAAGAAATAGAAACGCTCATAATAACAAGTCTACAACAATGCAAACAGTGGGGTGTTACCTATAACAACTACGCCCAATATAACATGGCCTCAAATTACCTACTGGTCAAATAAAAACAATGTGTGTACAAATAAACGGGAGATTTCTCCTCCCGAGAAAAAACAAGTCCACATTAAGGAACAGGACTTCATTAGAAGTTACTCAATATTTAGTACTGCTGATGCAAAGGTTGTGGATTGAACTGGTTTATCGTAGAATCGATCAAAAGATCTAGACGAGGACCACCCTGCCGTGCGCAAAATCTCGTCCATTGGAATACATGCTGCCTTGGCTTTGGAAGTGGAGGCAGACCGAGTGCTGTGTGGTTTGAATGATGCAACATCAATTCCAGCAGAGGACATAACAGTTCGAATCCATCTTGACAAAGTTTCCTTTGAAATTGCTCTGTGCGGTCTGGTGAAGCTAAGAAATAGCTGAGTTTCTTTTCCTCTCAAGGGCTGGGTTCATTTAAGGTATTCCATTAGGTATGAATAAACACAGAGGGACTTGTCATGAGGGTATGCATGCAACATCACTGACGGTGGCTGATAGCCAGGCCTACTCTGTTTAATGTGAGCGGGTAACACAAACTCAAAACATGAAGATGTATCTTTCATGAAGTTAATATTAAGCATATGCAAAGTCTGGCTCCTCTGTGCTGAGACCAGGGCAACTAGCATTGTTACTTTCAGAGTCAGTGTCTTGAGATCTAACTTCTCCATAGGGCTTAATCCTGAAAGATATGACAAAACTGGCTGCACATCCCAAGTGGATTGATATCGAGGCATAGGTGGTGTACATTTATAGATCCCTTTCATGAATCTTGATACTATCGGGTGGCTCCCAATAGGTGTCCTGTCTGAAGATACGGTGAGTGCTGATATAGCACTTCTGGCTGTATTGAGTGTGGTGTACGTTAAACCTTGTTCATGAAGTCGAACTAAAAAATCCAGCACAGTGGTCACAGATGGGCTATAGGGAGAAACTTGTTGTTCACCACAAAACTGAAACCATCGCCTGAGGTACGGTTGGTATTGCTTTTGTGTTCCAACGGACCAGGATTGCAAGATAATTTCTGTAGCTTTCCCTGAAAAGTTGCTCTGGAGGAAGCCTTGCCGGAGACTCTGCAAGCCAACAGGCGAAGTCGCTTTCGTAAGGGGTGTAGAGCCCCGCTGTGAGGTTGTGTTAGTAGATTGTTGGATTGGGGGAGAAGGAGAGGTCTGTCTATCAGAAGGTGTAACAGTGTTGTGAACCATGGTTGGGTTTGCCAAAGAGGGATCAGTATCACTCCTGTTGCCTCGTGGAATTCTGTTTTCTGCAGGCATGAGGCAATTACACTGAATGGAGGAAAACAGTAGAAATATGAGTTAGCCCAATTCATATGAAAAGCGTTCACAAACTTTGCTCCAGGATCTGGCTTCCACGAAACATAGTCCTGAACCTTATAATTTAACCTGGATGCAAACAGGTCAATTTGGAAAGGGCCCCATTTATTGCTTATATCTTCAAACACTTTCGTATTTAGGGACCATTCTGTGGAGCCATCAAAATTCCTGGATTCATGGTCAGCAACTACGTTATCAACGCCTGGAAGGTGGCATGAGCTAAGCCAAATATTCCTACTATTAGCCCACTGCCAAATCTGCAATGCCATGTCATTGCAGTCATTTGACTTCATGCCTCCCATAGCATTGATGTATGACACTGTAGTAGTGTTATCTGACTGGATCCTTATGTGTTTATCTGTTAAGTCACTGCACAAAGACTGCAGGCCAAACAAAACTGCTTTCATTTCTAAATAATTGATGTGGAAACAGTGTTCTTTAGTACTCCAAAGCCCTCCAGTCTGCTGTTCTTTACACGTTGCCCCCCACCCTGTGTTAGAGGCATCAGTAGTGAGGGTTAAGTCAGGGTTGGTTTGCATTATATTTTTAAATGCTGTATTCACGTTGATCACCCACCAGTGCAATTCTGATCTGGCCTTTGCACTCAAGCTCATGAGTGCATCATAATCACCCTTGTTAATTTTTAAAGCTGAAATCTTATTTCGTTCTAAATGTCTGTAGTGCAACTCGCCAAACTGCACTCCAGGAAGACTGGATACTAACAGCCCTATGACCCGAGCAACCTCCCTGATAGTAGGATTGCTCTGATTTAGGAGGTTCTCACAGGCCTGTTCAACGGTGATAGCTTTCCTGGGTGGAAGGCGTATAGTCATTGAGTTGCTATTCAGCAAAAATCCAAGAAACTCCAATTCTTGCGTGGGAATGAGCACTGACTTTGTAGGGTGGATGACAAACCCTAATTTGAGAAACATATTTGTTGTCTCCCAAATGTTTTCCTCGCAGGAAGTATAGGTGTGACCCATGAGAAAAGAGTCATCAATGTGTCCCATGCAGAAGTGCCCTAGGGATCTGAGGTGAGCATAGATTGGCTTCAACACTTTGGTAAATAATCGTGGGGCAGATGCTAACCCATTTGGAAGGCAGGTAAATCGAAAATAATTGCCTTGCCATTCAAACTTGAGAAAATTACGATCCTCTACTGAAATAGGGATAGAATAATACGCATCCTTAAGATCCACTGATGCCATAAAGCATCCTGGTCGCATGAGTTTGAGGGCGGCATGGATGGTATCCATTTTGAAATGATAATATGCCACAAACTCGTTGAGGGGTTTTAAGTTCAAAATAAGCCTATGGCTACCATCCTTTTTGGGTCTTACAAATATGGTAGAGATAAAATCTCCATCACTCGGCTTAGATGGTTCTATAACCCCTTTATTGAGGAGTTTGGCTATTTCAAGGTTTATGATGTCTTTGTCCGCAGACGAAAAAATAATTTGTCTGGGTTGGGTAGTTTGCACAGGTCTACAAAACCCCTCAAACTCTATGTTATGATGCTGGATGGCATCAAGAATGACTGGATCAGTAGTGATTGCTTTCCAGTTAATTATGTGCTCCTTAACACAGCCTGCTCTAAAGTTAAGGACCAGTTGGGATAGCAATTCTGCATCCACAGTAGATGAGGCTTTTTCTCTCACCTTGTCTTTCATTGGTCCTTCCGGATTGGAGTGTGTTGTTTGGTGTGGGCACCCCTTGGTGCCCGGCTGTTGGCTAAAAAATGCCTTTGGGAATGTGCCTTCTGTGTGGCGAATTGCCCACGTGCCCTGGCATATGGCTTTGCAAAATGTGGTCTGTTAAACCTTTGTTTAGGAGCCTTGTAGCCCTGGGATGATGTGCTGGTACTGGAGGTTTTTTGCATCTGTATCCCCGCTTTTTTCAGTTCCGCCATATCTTTTAAATGTTTAGAGAGATCATCTCCAAACAACTTAGATGTTGTTTTAATCTCTTCCTTGCAGAGTCGAGTGTAAGGTGGATTTAACTCGGGTTTAATTAATTCCCGTCTCTTCATGTTCAATGTGTGGTGCGTATTGCACAATAAAGCAATGCTATCCATGATAACCGTGAGAGTTTCTCTCGTATTTGGCGTGTCGCCAGATTGAATGGAGCTAACAAGCTTGCCACTCAAAGTACACAGCGCAGATAAGCCAGGCAACAAAAGCTCCTGTACTTTTTGGAATGCTAAATCCACCGTTCGACTCCGACGGGGGAGCAAATCCCACACCTCTTCATTGACACTGGTGAGGTTAAGACGTTTGACATTCTCCGGTGGAGAATATTTGTCGGCGCTCTCTTTGACCGTGTCGGTAGAGAGGCCACCAGTGAGCATGTTGTCGACGAGGGTGGCAATCTTTCCCTCGATGGCCGGGGATGTTTTTGTGTTGGGTAGGTAAGCCTGGGTCAGGCTATCTACTATGCTGTTATGGCCCTGAGGCTCCGAGTCGGAGCGAGTGTCAGAAGCCATGTTGTTTGTTGCGTTTGTGTTCGCGCCTGAATCGCGCGTGCAGTCATTCACTACTGCTGTGATCTGAGTGATGTCCAGTGAATCGGCTGGTCTGTCGGGATTTTGCCCAGCTGTATCATCTTGGAGGAGGAGATCTTCCTTTAGGTCCGCCAATGCTGCTGTTTGTGCCTGAGAAGCCTCGCTTAACTGAGACAACGTGGTGGTAAGATTTTGGAGGACGACCGCCAAGCTGTTGCTGCCGTCCGGAACAAACTCCCGGAGTTCTGAGCCCGAAGGTGTTGTTGAGCTATCTTCCGTCGTAGCCGACATAGCTGCCTATGTAAGAAATCGACTGGCCAACTATTTTCCTGAGAAAATAGTGTAATAGGCTAAAAAACAAGCGAAATTTCTATCCGCAAATCTAAAGCTGCAAAACTGATTTCGCGCGCCAAAAGCACTGATTATGCGCATGCGCCTAGCTATCTCATGGGATCCCTGGGCAGTGATGACGAGATAGAATTTTAAATTGGAAGCCATTTGTGAAAAGGGTCTATTTTAACAAGAGTTAAATGAGTCTCTTTGGAAGTTCACATATGTATAAAAAATGCTCCATGCTTTTTGTTCCATTGTTACTTGTTACAATGAAAGCTTGCTCATTGCAAGATGAGTCTCTTTGGAAGTTCACATATAAAATGCTACATAATGCTTTTTATTATATAAACATCAGCATCATGTTTGGCTTGCATTAACCAAACTGTGATAAAGTGAATCAAATATAATTTTAACATTAAAACTCTGCAAGTTCAAAAAAAGTTTTGACATCAATGTTGTTTCATCTTTAGTAACGAAAAAGAACTTCAGATGAATCAGGTCAGTTACGGGAAAATGATTGAAGTGACCTCTAGAAAAACCTTTCCTATCACAATGAAGTATCACTACTAAGTAAGCAACACCATTTGCTTTTGTTTTAAATTTTTCCTGTCTTAAAACTCTGAAAACTCGCATTATTTTTTTGAAGGGTTTTACATTTCATGACAAAGACTGCCTTGATACTTCAACACAAATGCCAAGAGAGCTAGGTCAATTTGCAGTCAATTAAGCTGAATTATAACCCTCAGCAAGATCAGATCATGATTACATTGGTGAAATAAAACTGTGTATCAATAAACTTTGCAACTAAAGGTACCCGGTGCAAATGCTTGAGGTAGCAGGCTAATTGGGCACTGGCTTATTTTGAAAACACTGGAGCTTAGGGGTGCTCTCCATTATGCAAAACAGACCAGTCAGAGATCAGTGGGAATACCTAAGGAAACCTAAGAACATCCATGTATGTATCTACAGCTGTAAATGTATGCATAACTGACCAACAAAGGAAAATACAATTATCAGTAACAATCTATTAAATATGTTCAATAAAAAAGGAGAGTTTCCAAATGTTAATGCATAAAAATGATCTTACTTTAGGAAATCATTCTCTGTAAAGGTTAACGATTGAACCAGCGAATGAAACAAATGAACAAGGACTAAGTGAAGTGAGCAAGAGAAGGAACGAAATAACGAATGAATTTTACATGAACTACAGGACAAAGTGGTACTTGATACCAAAGTACCGATGCCAACAGGGTCCTGCTGACTAACTTGGTCTGGGTTTTTCAAATTAAGCAAGTCTTACCTTGAATTTCACATAGTTGGATAGTATCAGGAAACATCTCCAGTCCTCCTTTTTCTTCCTCTAGCTGATTAAAAAAACCTTCAGGGCCAGACTCCTGGAATCAAAACAAGAAAGTAACAAAATGAGAACTGTGTAACCTTCACTATTTAAGACTAAAGAATTGGCTCATGCTAGCGTGCACATATCAAGTTATGGATGCACAAGGAAGTTTAAAGAGCATGAGAGAAGTGTAAGAGTTGCTTGAGGCGCAGCCGAGAGTATGGGCAAACCCTCAGTGAGGTAGTAAAGAGCTAATAATTTATCAACTACATCAGCCACCTTTTGAGAGATACTCGATTGGTCAGCTAACAAATGGATATTGTATTATTTAATATCTCAATTATTTAATATTTATAGCATATTTTTCTTAGCTTTACACATGGATACGATTTTTATATTTTATAGTGTTTGAAAAGTGAATTAGATTGTATGTATATTTTAATGAATTTTAGCAGTATATAGTGACAAAATTATTATTACTATTATTATAAATTATTATTATTATTATTATTTTGACATAATGCAATTTTTATTTACAGAACACTGACACTACCTACAGTACTAATATTAAAAACTTACATTTACACTTACACTATACTTCCTACTTACTCCACTTGCCACACCACTTACAATAAGAATATTACAATCCAATAGTGCTAATTAAATTACAGTTGACCTCCTTACATTATTATAGATAAATTTCATAACCATATAAGTTTTTTCTCGTTATTATTATTAACAATGTCAACGCTAAGAATAATTTACTATACCTTATATTCTTATCGTACCGCACTATTTAAACTTTATGATTTTGGAAATAGAAGAGAGAGTAACAAAACAAGGTGCACATTTCAGTTCCTGTTTAATTAGAGGAATTTTCAAGTATGTATCTTTGTTGTACAGCAGCTATAAAATCGTTGAGAGAAATAGCCTTGTTGTTTAATTTGCTAGTATAGATATAGTAGCGCATGAATAGTGCTGTGTAATTAAATTTCTTTATCACGTTATCTCCAGGCGAATTGGTGGTAATGCCGAATAACAGCTCCTCAGTAGTTGGGGAGATCTGAGAATTGTTTGTTTTATTGAACCAAAGTGTTACTTTTTGTACAAAAGACTCTGTGAAGGAACAGTGAATGAAGGTATGGTCTATGGAGTCCTTTCCCCCGCAAAAACAGCATTCATCGTCCGGTTCAATCCCACATTTGAAAAGTTCTCCCTTTGTCACTACAGTTCTATAAATAAACTTAAATTGAAATTCTCTTAGCTTCGTTTCCTTGCATACTGTTCTCTTTCCCCAGTGCTCTTCATTTAAAGACAGGTTCTAGGTCCATCTTTTGGGACCAGTGTGGCCTCCTGTGTGGGTTTTGGCAATGTTTGGTAAAAGTCTCTTCATTTCGCTTTGTCCAGTTTGATTCCGAGATTGTTATTAAAATAAAAAAATGGTCATTACTTGTAAAGTATTCTCTATTGACCGAATCCACTTGTCTTGCTTTCAATAGTAATTGATTCGGTATGGCACTGATGATCTGGTAATATTGGAGGAAGTTAGTTCTGCATGCAAATTTGTCTGAAAATTCTTGGAATGAGAGGTAACCTCCATTGTCTTTCAACAGATCTTTAATCAAAATAACATCGCTTTCTACCCAATTATTGAACAGGTCATCAAAGATGGCGGCCAGACGCATCAACGAAATGCCTTTGGAATCTTGTGATACAGAGAAAGACCTTGGTGTGTGGGTGTCAAGTAATCTTACCTTGGACAAGCAAGTGACCGAACAGTGTACAAAAGCCAACAAACTCCTTGGCCTTCTGCGCCGAGCCTCTAGGCACATCCAAAGCACCCAAACGCGTCATACGCTATATCTTTCTATCGTCCGGTGCCATCAAGGCTATGCAACCCAAGTATGGTCACCACAGTCCATTGGCTTACTAAAACGAGTTGAAAACGTGCAACGCCGTGCAACAAAACTAATCTTGAAGCTTCCCTTCTGTTGCGATGTAACCTATAAGACCCGCCTCCAGCTAACAAATCTGTTACCCATTTCATACTGGCATGAATTTTTGGATGTAGTCTTTTTCTATAAAGCTGTAAATAACTTAGTTTTTATAGATAGTGAAGTTCTGCCTGTAACTAGACAATGAGATCTACCAGGTCATCGAGCAGTAACTCTATTACTTATATCCCTAAGCGAAGTAGAACTGTTACTTATCAGCGCTCATTTTTTATACGCCCGTGCCGTACATGGAATGTTCTGCCCGCTGAGTTGCGCATGTGTCACAACTCTCTAGCTTCTTTCAAGCATTCACTACTTCAATATTACTTCAAGGTACTGGACCTGTACGACACTGACGGCATCAGAACCTGGAGAACACTCTGTCCTGGGTGCAATACAGTGAGGACTCTATTGTGTCCGCCGCCGTGCTGCTTCTAGCAATTTGAATTTCTGTTTTGCTTCCCTTTAATTTTCTTGTTTATATATCAGTAGTTTTAGCCATTCTTATGTTTTCTTTTTTTAATTAACGAGGGATCCACTGTAATTGGTTAGGCTGTAGTGTTCTCCCTGCCTAATAATTTTTATGTATTCATGTATATAGATTGTATTCTAGTTAGGCGAAGCTAAATAAATAAATAAATAAATATACAGATTTGTTATCAATGAGAATTTCTCTGTTATTAAATAAAACTAAATCACTTCCTTGAACGTACCCATATGTTTTTAATTCTTTGAAGAATTCAAGTATATTCCGGTAAAAGATTGACAGCTGTGGGAGATGCTTTGGATCGTAGTTGCATCTTAAGAGAAAGTTTAAGCCCCCCAATTTTCTGAAAAGATGATATGGCACAGTGTACCAATTACAGTCTCCCGCGGTCAAGAGTCGGGGTATCCATGGAAGTCTCAAAGATCTAAACATAATATCTATGTCTGTCATACGTATTCCCCCTTTTTCTAGATCCTGATACAGGGAGGTTCGTTTCATTCTGTCTTTCTTATTTTTCCATATGAAATTGAACAAATTCTTTCTCACCTCACCGCCTGTGTTTGAAAAGTGCATTAGATCGTATATATATTTTAATGAATTTTTGCAGTATATAGTGACAAAATTATTATTACTATTATTATATGATGAAGGTTATGTAGGCTATTATTATGTGATGAAGGTTATGTAGGCTACACACGCGGACATTTACACAATCGTGTAAAGGGACACAAACAACAGTCCTCGGCCATTGCCAAACACTATAAGAACGCACATGGGACGATCCCTCAGGACCTGCTTAAACGCTTTGAGATGCTCAAAAACTGTAAAAACAAATTTGACTGCTTAGTGTATGAAATGTTATTTATAAGAACACTTAAGCCAAGCCTCAATGTGCAAACGGATTCCATTCGTGCTAAAGTATTTTTATAGCCAATTTCGCACGTGCTTATTATGTTAATTCTTAGCATCAATCGTTTTTAATACTGTAATTTTAGCATCATAGAACATTTTTTACCTTGATAATGGAGTGATGTCTACTCCGAAACATCGGTTTAACTTGTTATCTCTAACTTTTATAGTTTTAAAATTGTTTTTATTATTATTATTATTATTATTATTATTATTATTATTATTATTATTACTATATTATTACCGATTTATGGACTGACTATCAACCAACACACACAACAAAGCTACCAATGGTAAACATGATACAGGCAAAATCCAAAGCTGGTGCTCTTACTCACCAGTTGGTCTTTAAAGCGTTCATTTCATTTTTTCCCTTGTTTGCGTTCTGTGCCTCATCAACTCAGCGATTCTACCTGAAAAAAATTAACAACATTTTCAGTTAAAAAAGAGAAGAGCTTTGCACTTTAAATTTGTAATAGTTATGTATCTGAAGCAATGGGTCAAATGCCATTGGTATATCAGTCAAGTCTCTGATGACTTTTGATGTTCATTGGAGGGTTGTGAAGCCTGTTCCCTGTTTTGCTTGTAAAATAGTCATTTGCCCCTAATATATCTGCCAAGTGTCATTTGAACAGAGGTCAATTGTCAGCAGCATCTTGGTCAACTTTCAGAGTTCAAGTGTCAGTGGAACATTGGTTCAGTGTCAATGGTACATGCATATAGGTCAAGTATTTGATGGCCGAATACCACTCAAATGATGCTGGTATACATGTATTACTCAAGTTTCAGTTGCATAGCGGTCAAGCCTTTGTACAATATACATGGGTCAAGGGTCAAATGAATATTGAACAAATGTTCAGGTGGTGTATCTTTCAACTTGCAGTTGAAGGCCTTCCAAGGGTTGGTGATATAATGGTCTGATGCGTGTACAATAAGAATCTAGCGTCTTTGTATATCTTTTAAGTGTCAATGATATATCCACCAAGAATTAATGCTATATCGATCAAGTCAGTAGTACATCACTCAAGCATTGCTTGAGAATTGGTCAAGTGTAAGTAGTC
>CAXHUQ010001267.1:22500-28000 GCA_964020085.1 Micromussa lordhowensis
ACATACCAGCAATAACATAGTGGCGACGAAAACGAATGAAACGGAGAAAAATTACATGAGTACTGTAAGCTACGAAACCAAATGTAAACAAATTACTAAAAAAAAATAAGCTCGGCCAGGTGCGAGCGGGAAACTGGCTGTGTCGAGGGACTAGCGCGAGAGGCGACAAGGTTTAAATACCGTGATGTGCCCTAAATTCCCTGAGGAAGCTGCGGCGAGAAATGTAATTTCCGAACATAAACACATTTCCTCTCGGCCATTTTCGAGTTGCCTGTCAAAAGGGATACCGTTCATATGAAAATGTGTTTTCCCAACAGGTTCATTTTCGCGCAATTGCAAATGAAATTCATTTTCATATGATAGGTTTTGCACGAGGACTCGTTTTCAAACAGAGGCACAAGGTAACTACGCCTTGCCAAGCTCAATGTGTTGAGCCTGCGTCGCAAGCGTCAAATGGGAGCGAGCGGGAGGGGAGAAAACGATGGAAGGAAGGGGCAGCGAGCGTTTTTTTCCTTCACTCCCAGTTTACGGCTAAATTGTGATGCGCAAGAGTTCGTGGATAATCGCTAACACGTGACCAGCAATCGTAATAGAGATGTGTGATTCAAAATCGTGTTGATTTATTTTTGCTGATTTGTAGTGTTTCGAAATTCTGCGATTTGGGACAAAACGAATAAAGTTCCCTTTCGCTGTACCGAGCATACCCAAGGGTTATCTGTCGGCCCTATTATAGGCCCTGAGCTTTGAACATTTATTGGTGACACAAAGAAGTAGTTTCGTTATTGATGAGCTAAATCTACACGGATTATGTGCTGTTTGTTTGTTTATTTGTTTTTCAGTTTTAGAAAAAGCGGAGCAAAAAAAAAAACAATAGGCTATTTATTAGTTTCTTTTTGCTTGGAGAAATGACAAACCTCGGCGTGAGTGAAATCAACAATTGTTTTCGAACTTGGAAAAGGCTTTCTCCTTTCGGTAGCCTGTGTAAATCCGCCCCCTCCCCTCAAAAAAATCGGAGAGGGACCCTCTCAGCAATGGGAAACATTTTTACGTAAGTAATATTTGTGATCTATATGTAGGGTCCGACAAAACTAGAATAGTAAAGAAGCCCACATTTGAAACACTTACATTGACAGAGTAATAAATCTGACAAAGAGGCCTGAAAGAATTTTCAGCATCTCGTTTATACTGGTCTAGCCCCTTATCAGTCATGTCAATCAATCAATCATCAGTCAATCAATCCCGACTTCACACAAAGCCACGACTAGACTGACGAGACGAGCGCAACTAGTCTGTGTCTATGGCGCGTTTTTAGTGTCAAAATTCAAAACCTCATTTCAGACATGCTATTTTTCAATTCAAATATTCAATCCTGCAATTAAAACTTGGAGCTCTTCAATTCAAATATGATATCTTTCTATTCCGATTTCCAATTCGAGAATTAAACATCTTGTTTAACAATTCAGATACGCTATTTGGCTACTAAAACATCCATGGTTTCAATTCAAAACAACACTTTTTCAATTCAATTATGCTGTTTTTCTATTCAAACGTGCAATCCTTCGTTTCAGAAACGTTTCTCTGCTAGCCAAACATCCAGCCGTATTCTTTAAACCTGCTATTGTGCATTGCAAATTTCCAATCTCGCAATTCAAAATGGTCAGCTCCGCAAGTAAAAATGCTATCTTCGTATTCCAATATGCAATTCTTCACCGCAAATCTACAATTCGTCAATTCCAATACACTATTCGACAATTCAAACAGGCATTTTGTTCACAGAAACATGCAATGTCTCATTTTGAAACAATTGTTCGGCAATTCAAACACTCTACTCTTCTATTCAAACCGACAATTCTTCTATTAAAACGCGTTATCTTTTAGGTCAAACCTGCTGTTCGACTATGGAGACATCCGGTCGTTTAATTTGGTAACGCTGTTCATCACTTCAAATATTCCAACTCTTTTTCCAAACATTCAAACATTCAATGCGAACGTGATATTTAGCACTTGTCATTTCCAATACGCAATCCTTCGATTCAAACATTCAAACTTTCATCGCAAACACGCTGTCCTTCGTCGTCACCTGGAACCTAGCCCGGCCACGCATGCGTCTTAGGGAGACAAATTCGCGGCAAAAAGCTGAGCTGAAGGCGGGAAGGTAAATATTTGTACTTTTTGCACATGGCGTCTTTTCTATGCTCTGGAATAAGCTCTGGATAATATTGGTTTCTTTTTTTAGCCATGTCGGTCAGGAAATGTAAGGAATTACTGGACGAAGTAGCGAAATTATGTGCAAACCTTAAGGTGGGGGTTTACCTGAATTAAAGTGAAATTTGAGGAAGTTTAAAGAGAGATTGAAAGGGGGAGAAAAGGTTATGGAACACCACCAGACAGTTGCCCGACCCCACAATGGCACTCGGGTTGTTAGGCAACTGTTTGGTGTGTATCTATCAATTTTTAACTTCAAACTCTAATTTTAAAACAACACCAAATCTTCAAAATTTCCTATTTCCATAAATTTTACTAATCCTTTGAGAAAAACTATCTGTCTCCAAATAAACCTAAAAATCACCAAAAAATTTACAAAACGGCGCAAAACATAGATGTGTGTAATGAGTGAACAGATTCTTGATTGCTTGAAACGTAAACGAGATATTTGCATTAAGAACATAATACCAAGCCAAAATACGGCTTTCAGGTGGACCCCCGCCTTAACCCTTCTCAGACTACTGGTCAAGTGTCTTCTCAAGCTACTCCTCAACCGCCGGCTGTCACAAACAGAAACATACCTTCCATTTTATCTGCCACTGAATCGTTAACTTCTGGTGCACTTGGATTCCAAGAACACCGTAGATTATTCGGGTTTAACCCTTCGACCTGTCAGACAACAAGCAAAAGACGAAAGAGGGAGAATGGTGGAACGTCGAAAAAGGTGAAGCGACCCACATGGACCAGGACTTTCGTGTGCCTGGGGAATACAAGCGAAGAAAGAACATAGTGCCTAGATACCCGGCAGCCGGGAAGTGTTTTTTAAATACTATGATACCCGGCAATCTGAAATTATATCTAGAATTTCCACGGAAAAACTCATCCGATCCTTCTTAAAACTGTAGATCTTTGTTTAGAAATGTCAAGCGATTCCATTAATAATTTTGAAACCTCCCGAGAGTATTTCAGCATATCGACCTTTAGTCGGAAACACTGAGCGAGTTTTGACAATGTTTTGATTTTGCACAAATTGTACAAACTTGTGTGACTCACGGGTAAAATTTTTCAAAGACTACATACCCGGCAGTCGGGAATTCTTCCCGTTTTTCCACCAAAATTTCCATTTGCACCTACTGAGCTGTCGGTGTAGAAATACCAAGCGATTTTCGAACTTCAGGCCTCAACAATTGCCTCGGCAAAGTAGTACAAATAGCTACAAAACGCTTGAGCGTTTGTTGGCGAAAGTCCGCCACAGGGAGTTATGGATCTTAACTTCCGGTGTAACGCTTCAGTTGCGTGACAAAGTTGCACATGGTGTTGGTTTTCGCGTCAAAACGGGAAGAATTCCCGACTGCCGGGTATGTAGTCTTTGAAAAATTGTACCTGTGAGTCACACAAGTTTGTACAATTTGTGCAAAATCAAAACATTGTCAAAACTCGCTCAGTGTTTCCGACTAAAGGTCGATATGCTGAAATACCCTCGGGAGGTTTCAATGATTGTTTTTGTGGATATTGAACGTATTGATAATTGATGAATTTTTGACTGCCGGATATCTAGCTTTTTGAACAACCGTGCCCGTGAGCCGAGATTTTTATAGTATGCCGAAGTTAAGAGAATTCATCCACAGCAAAAGCAAAACATTATTTAGAATCGCTTCGCATTTCTGAACAAATTATCGAATGCACTCATTAGGTTCCTACCTCAATTTGTGAGTACATGACACTGAAGTCAGAGTAACGAATTTTTTCTAAGTGTCGAAACATTGAGATTTTCTAGTATGCCCAAGCTCGAAAATTTCCTCAGTCACGGAGCCAAAATTATTAATGGAATCGCTTGACATTTCTAAACAAAGATCTACAGTTTTAAGAAGGATCGGATGAGTTTTTCCGTGGAAATTCTAGATATAATTTCAGATTGCCGGGTATCATAGTATTTAAAACTTCCCGGCTGCCGGGTATCTAGGCACTATGTTCTTTCTTCGCTTGTATTCCCCAGGCACACGAAAGTCCTGGTCCATGTGGGTCGCTTCACCTTTTTCGACGTTCCACCATTCTCCCTCTTTCGTCTTTTGCTTGTTGTCTGACAGGTCGAAGGGTTAAACCCGAATAATCTACGGTGTTCTTGGAATCCAAGTGCACCAGAAGTTAACGATTCAGTGGCAGATAAAATGGAAGGTGTGTTTCTGTTTGTGACAGCCGGCAGTTGAGGAGTAGCTTGAGAGGACACTTGACCAGTAGTCTGAGAAGGGTTAAGGTTTGCACATAATTTCGCTACTTCGTCCAGTAATTCCTTACATTTCCCGACCGACATGGCTAAAAAAAGAAACCAATATTATCCAGAGTTTATTCCAGAGCATAGAAAAGACGCCATGTGCAAAAAGTACAAATATTTACCTTCCCGCCTTCAGCTCAGCTTTTTGCCGCGAATTTGTCTCCCTAAGACGCATGCGTGGCCGGGCTAGGTTCCAGGTGACGACGAAGGACAGCGTGTTTGCGATGAAAGTTTGAATGTTTGAATCGAAGGATTGCGTATTGGAAATGACAAGTGCTAAATATCACGTTCGCATTGAATGTTTGAATGTTTGGAAAAAGAGTTGGAATATTTGAAGTGATGAACAGCGTTACCAAATTAAACGACCGGATGTCTCCATAGTCGAACAGCAGGTCTGACCTAAAAGATAACGCGTTTTAATAGAAGAATTGTCGGTTTGAATAGAAGAGTTGAGTGTTTGAATTGCCGAACAATTGTTTCAAAATGAGACATTGCATGTTTCTGTGGACAAAATGCCTGTTTGAATTGTCGAATAGTGTATTGGAATTGACGAATTGTAGATTTGCGGTGAAGAATTGCATATTGGAATACGAAGATAGCATTTTTACTTGCGGAGCTGACCATTTTGAATTGTCGATGAATTGCGAGATTGGAAATTTGCAATGCACAATAGCAGGTTTAAAGAATACGGCTGGATGTTTGGCTAGCAGAGAAACGTTTCTGAAACGAAGGATTGCACGTTTGAATAGAAAAACAGCATAATTGAATTGAAAAAGTGTTGTTTTGAATTGAAACCATGGATGTTTTAGTAGCCAAATAGCGTATCTGAATTGTTAAACAAGATGTTTAATTCTCGAATTGGAAATCGGAATAGAAAGATATCATATTTGAATTGAAGAGCTCCAAGTTTTAATTGCAGGATTGAATATTTGAATTGAAAAATAGCATGTCTGAAATGAGGTTTTGAATTTTGACACTAAAAACGCGCCATATATTTATGACCAAACTCTGCGATTTTCCCTT
>CAXHUQ010001269.1:0-16000 GCA_964020085.1 Micromussa lordhowensis
GGACTCGTGGAACCAGTGGGCTTGAGCTAGTCGTACCACCTTTTTGGACCGTGATGGGCGAGGCATTGTTCTAAGGGGAAAAATAAAGACAAAACAAAACAGGCAGTAGGTAAAGCAAGGCCATAACAGATCATAACCTCTGGAAGTGGCCTTAGGAGCCAAGTTAAAAATGATACAGCACATTATCACACACACAAACAACGTATAAACAGCACAGTAGAATGGCAGACAATACAACACAGTGTCACCGCAGAGTGCTCCGTATAATGCTGTAAAAATATACTGTGCCAATATAGGCCAGTGTCATCAAGCCTGCCTGGTGCTATGGAATTATCATCATAGCCCAAAATAGGCAGAACAGCAATAAAAACATAATTTGTGAAAATATAAATTATAAAATGGAGGACCAAAATGTCCAACCGGTATAGGATCAGAAAGTAACAGTAAGCTGTCAGTTAAATGCCATGGAATAATCATCACAGCTGATACTGGCAAATATTTCTTATAATGAACAAACAAAGGGGGAGGGAAGGAGGTAAGAAACAACATTACATGAGGATTAACTCCCCAACCCAAAATTGGTACAGATACCAAAGTATAAATGAATAGAGGACATAAATAAGGCAAGTTTGCTGCAACAAACTCCACAAAATTAAATTCACGGTTGGTGTGCAGTGACCATTACAGCACCCAAGCAACATAAAAATTCAACAATAAAATTAAAATGATTAACATGATAAAATAAGCTAAGAGCATGATCTAAAGGAAATCACATATGTAGTCCAATGTCTGGGCATACAGGCATCTCATACACTGGGCTTATTGGGAAGCAAAGAGGCCCCTTTCAAAATAGAACCCTTGTAGTTCCGTTAAAGATATTACTGCCTGTGACAGTTCAAATGTATGCGGTCTGGCAAAAGGACTCGGCCGGTAAGGGACTGCATTTCCAAATGTCCCCACACAAAGGCCGACGGTCGATCGTCAAAAAGCACGTCCAGCATCTTATTAAACGTGGTGGCCCTAGTGTTAAACTCTTCATGAGGCAAACCTGTGCTGCGATGTCGCTGATGAAGGACTTTGCATACACCAACAACTGTAGAAGAGTCAACAGACTGCAACAATTCGACCAAGTCTAAAAGGTCGCCAATTATAAGCTTGGGAGAGCGAGAACTGAGATCATTTGTACCAATCTCAAGAATAATAACCCTGGGGGGAGGTTGGTGAGAAAAAAGAAGCCATAATTACCTGGCTAATCGAGGAACGGTCAACCCACCGACGCCATGGAATGACACAGTCACGGTGCGAGTTAAATTAAAATCCAGAGTGTCACGGAGATCAAATTTGCATTGCAAATCAGAGTGAAGCCTCTTTACAAAAGAATGACCTGCAAGGAGAACACTTGGGAGAGGAGAAGCCATGATACAAAAAGGGGGAAACTCTCTACTTGCACATGACCCATAATCCCTTGCGTTGTTGGGGGGTAACCAGTAGAAGAAATGTATGGTATCATGACAAAAATTAGTTCGGTGAGCTCGGAAAACCAGCTACTAATGCTTAAAAATGCACCAGAATTTACCAAAATCATGATAGGAGAAATTTGTACTAGTTTATAACTAAATGTAGAGAAATTTTGTCCATACATCGTCTGTAAAATTACAAGACGATGTATGGACAAAAAAAAAATTCTCTACATTTAGTTATAAACTAGTACAAATTTCTCCTATCATGATCTTGGTAAATTCTGGTGCATTTTTAAGCATTAGTAGCTGGTTTTGCGAGCTCACCGAACTAATTTTTGTCATGATACCATACATTTATTCTAATGGTTACCCCCCAACAACGCAAAGGATTATGGGTATGTGCAAGTAGCGAATAGCAAACAACAAGCTTATGATAATTTCTCCCAATGGCGCCAAATTCTAGGGACAAATCTATCGAACAGGAAAGCTAGACGAAAGGGGAAACAACTCTAATATCCTACAACTGAAGAACAAATAGAGCCTCTGCGTCGAGAAACTAGTAAAATTAGCTGCACCAACCTGCTAAAATAGAAGTATGCTGATTCAGAAGTAAAGCAAAGTAGGATAAGATCCCTCTATGCAGTCGAGTCCAAAACCACATGGGATGGACAGACCGCCTAATGGGTTCAAAGAATGTTCCAATACATTGCACCCCCTATTGGAATACCCTAGCCAGCATAGTGAGTTAAGTTTGAATATTAACTGAGGGACAGAATAAAATTTTTATTGTCTGGACAATAATCTCATTTTTGAGTCAAGATTTGCTTTAACAACAGGTATCAATGCATGGAGATTTCACAAACACAGATGGAAACACAACCATTGAAGACGAGACAGATAGAAATGGCATTTTCACACCTTTCCTACAATCTAATTGACAAAAGATGCTTTTATCTTCTCTATTTTTGGCACATACAAAAAGCTCACATGTCTTTCATGTTCTTCAAAACATTGATATATGTGATATATTACAACAGCTATTGTTTTTTTTCTTCTTCTATTTTTTCCAAGAAAATGACAGGGCACCCACAGTATCATCAGGAACAATGGGAACCACAGAACCAGAAAGACCCACTGGTCACACAGCAACACCTGTTGGTCCCACAGAACCAGCAAGACACATGGGTGCCGCAGTAACAGCCAGACCCATTGGTCCCACAGATCCAGTCATACCCCTTGGTCCAACAGAACAAGCAAGACCTGTGGGTCCTAGAAAACAAGCAAGACCTGTGGGTCCTACAGAACCAGCAAGACCTGTCGGTCCTACAGAACCAGCAAGACCTGTCAGTCCTACAGAACCAGCAAGACCTGTCGGTCCTACAGAACCAGCAAGACCTGTCGGTCCCCCGGAAACGGCAAGACCCATGGGTGCCGTAGAAACAGCCAGACCCATTGGTCCCACAGATCCAGCCATACCCCTTAGTCCCACAGAACAACCAATACCTATGGGTCCCACAGAACCAGCAAGATCTATGGGTGCTACAGAACCAGCAAGACCTGTCGGTCCCACAGAACCACCAACCCCTGTCAGTCCCACAGAACCTGCAAGACTTGTCGGTCCCACAGAATCACTAACCCCTGTCAGTCCCATAGAACCTTCAAGACTTGTCGGTCCCACAGAATCAGAAATACCTGTTCTTTCCACAGAACCAGAAATACCTTGTGGTCCCACAGAACCAGAAATGCCTTGTGGTCCCACAGAACCAGAAATACCTTGTGGTCCCACAGAACCAGAAATACCCGGTGGTCCCACAGAACCAGAAAGACCTGTTCTTTCCACAGAACCAGAAATACCTTGTGGTCCCACAGAACCAGAAATAACTTGTGGTCTCACAGAACCAGAAATACCCGTTAGTCCAAGAGAACCAGAAATACCCATTGATCCCACAGAACACGACAGACCCACTGGTCCCACAGAATCATCAAGATCCATGGCCCTAAAGAACCAGCAGCAACAAGAAAAAGGGGCCAAGGCAGCAAGGCTAAAACAAATAAAAGGAAAAAGCCCATGAAAGGCTAATTATTATTTAAAGGAGCATCAACATTTACTCTTAAATTGAATTTTCTCAGGGCTGTTTTCTAAGAAAGCTTAATGTACTATAGTTGAGACGTACAAGTACGTATATGGCTGTCAATACATTTTTGTTATATTATATTTGTTGAAAGAGCTCCAGTGGGGTGTGGACAGTGCTAGAAAAAATATTCCCAGGATCCTTGGGTTATTGTGTACATAATATTCAAGTAAGAATACTATAAAAGAGGCTTTCATTCTATGAAAAGGTGCATTTTACGATAACTGCAGAAATTCTCGCGCGCTCATTTGCTAATTTTTATCGTCAATAATTTTATGTGGACAGACACATGAATTTGAAATTCGTGCGACGCGTCAGCGAGCAAGAGCGGGCAATTCGACCATTTGTTATCGTAAAAAAACAAATTGATGTCAGTTTTTAATGAGTGTGTCTTGTTATTGACAATGAATTTCGTCATCACATTGTCAAAGTAGTCTGCGGATCCACTCGGCTATTGCCTCGTGGATCCACAGCTACTTTGACAATGTGATGACGAAATTTATGATCAATAACAGGATAGACGCATGAAAAACTGACGTCAATTTGTTAATTTGACAAGATTATGACGATTGCTTTCAGTTGTTAAAATGTTTGTTGATTCTGACCAGATTGCTCAGCAAGGAATGGAGCTGATAACAATGTGCCAAAGTTTTACTTTTCTCAATGCATCACAGCTTAAACCTGGAGATTACATTTCGACATAATGTTCTGTAATGGCAATGTCTGTAATCTAGCGAACTGCATTTTCAGATTCTCAGTTCACTGAGAAAGTGTTTTAAATTAAATTTATCTTCTCCATATTGCAGATTTTACAGGCAATATATTTATTATCAGCATCTATATTTGTTAAACTGAAAACATTTTTTGACAGAAATCGCAGATGTTACCGTATGTTAATAAAAAATACTACATTGCTGAGTGACTTCTCATTGTCAATCTCTTATTAAATACTCACTGTTATATTAGAGCTCTCTTCGAATAAAATTCTGAAATCAAAACCACCGCGAGACCAAAATGTTCTCCCTGGTGGAGTTTAGGGAGGATTTCCTTTAAACCTGTTTTTAATTGTTTTCCTCCAAAGCACCTGGGCTTATCAAGAGGCATCAAAATAATTTGTACTTCATTTTTTCATGAGGCTCACATATAAATTGCAATAAAAAACAAGTTAAAACGAGCTAAAATATCTAGAAATATATTATCTTAACAGTCAAACAGTGCCCAAATGATTAATTAGTTGGATTATGACTTACCACTTGTGATGCCAACTGTTCAGTGCATAGACTCATTAGACGCGAGCAAATGCAAAACGAGCGTGACATGCGCCTAAGTACTTCATGTATCCCTTCCAGATATTATACACACAGCGGTGAAACGCAAAAATCCAATTCAACGCTACTTCCGGTGTTCGCCGCCTCGAACTTCGTAAAGTCTGAAGAGAAAACCTGCAAGACTTCTGTAGGAAAATGTTATAAAAATAATGTAGTACTGTGAGAGAAAATTACAAGCTGGGAGGACTTTAGGATGTCCATCACTAAAATGTCCTGGTCATATGCGAAGTTTAATGCTTAACTTTTCAGCGACTGTCTTAACTTTGGGCTTGAAAGCAAAAATTTTCGAAAATTTAAGACTTTGTCAAGCAAAATTTTGGGGAGAACTGCGTGCACGCGCCACGCTTGACCGCTGTGTGGCTGTGTGGATATTATAGTGTATCAGCGAGGATACCGCGAGCCCATAGTAGCGCTGGCGTTAGTCTCCTACTAGTGGCTCTTGGCATCGCCGCTCGGAAAGATCTGAAAGCTATGTACCCAAAACAGATTTAACATGGCGTTTTTGAATTGCTAGCCCCTAAAGCTGTAGTCAAGGATGTTTTTAGCAGATCATATTGTGTCAGAAAAATGATAACGTGTTCGCCAATAATTAGGTGTTGCCCATAAAACAACCCCCTTTAGCTCTGTAGCGTTTTACTAGTGTTTTCCTGACGTTATATACCTCTTACTAACCGAGTTCGAGGGCCGTACTGTAAGTTACGGACCAAGCTTTTTCCCCATCGATTTATGGCCCAAACGCAAAGCGTGCAGGCCATAAATCGAAGGGGAAAAACGAGGATCTGTAACTCACAGTACGGACCGAGAAAACGAGGTTAGTAAGATATTTATTATATCTCTACTGTGTGTCTGACGGGTTCGGCAACGATTTGTATTCACGCGGAATGGCTTCAAATTTCTGACGCACCTCGAAAGCAAAACGAGTCAATTTAAAAAATCGTTAATTGACTCTTAAGTAGTTAGCAGGTTTTAATAGACAATTTCAGAAGTAAAAGAAAGTTTTAAACTTTTACTCCTAGAAAAGTTAAGAACGCTTGGCGATAAATCAAGAAACATTTTGGCAACAAAAGCAGCTTCAAATTTTAGCGGGCCGTACAGTAGAATACGGCCCGCTAAATTGACCAATCACAGCGAGCGTACTAACTGAGAGATATAATAAGAGATGTTATTACCATGTTTGACACAATGTTTCAGGTAGTTTTGACCTAAAATCTCAACGCGGCTCTTATTTTTCTTCATGGTCTGTTCAAAAATCGCATATATGCCGTGTCGAATTCAATTCAACGAATTAAATTCGACAGAAATTCGATGTCTGAATCGACAGCCGCATTTCTGCCGTATGCTCGACTGGTCTGGTCGCATTATCTGACAGAAATGCTACACCGATTCAAATGTCGAAATAGACTGATTATTCAGCCTAAAACAATAGACCTCAGTACGAGGCTCTGGGGAACAAGTACTGAGTTTGTGGGGTTTGTTCCCCAGAGCCTCTTGCAGAGGTCTATTGTGTTTGGCTGAATTTCAATATATCGAAATTGGTCTATTCAGCCGTGTCTTATATAATTCATACATTATGTTAATCTATTGGGCATGCGTAAATATGGTCCAACCAACTGAAAGAAGAAAGTTAGCCATTCTCGTCGCAATGCACCCTGAACATATCGTAAATCAAACTGCTGCATCGTCAGCATTCGCCTTCTCATTCCATTGGCGGATATTTTCCCCCAAATTAAAAATCCCTCGTCTCTCGATCAGTATCTTGGTCCACCGCTGCTTAACGACATACCAGACAGCATTAATGCTGAATAGGCCATTTTCGATATATTAATATTCTAACATGGCTCCGAGGCTTGTGGGAACAAAACAAAAGAAATTGATTATACATCCCTCGATGTGATTTCTTTTGTTTTATTTCCCAAGCCGAGTTTACTCGTCGCACGAGTCAATTTCGAGTCAGGTTTGAGTCAGGTTCGAATTTTTGTTTTTAGTTTTTTTTTCGATTACACTAATGATGTGAGAGTGGTAACCAGAAATATTAACTTCCCAGTTGGCGACATTTTTCATTCTCGATCAAAAGAGCCATTACCGCTGCGTATTGCCAAGATACACGGCAGCTTTCAATATTAAGAGTGCCTGCCGGTAAAAATCAGAAATTTTATATTATTCCTAAGGCCCGGTCCAAACGCCGCTCCACTCATGTGCCGAACCAAACTTGATTAAGGTCGACTTTAGAGCGACTTTGGAGCGACGGCTGGTTCAGACGGCGTACTTGTGTCGAACTTAATTCGGGAAGCCGGTGATAAAAATTTTCGGCAAGAAAATATGCGCTCTGAATTCAAGGACTCTGTCCGAACAGGAAAGCTTTGACTAACATTTCGCTGTTATAGCAAAATTTAAGGTAGCAAATTCAAGGTTTAGTGTTTGTATTTAGACATGTTTTCTCCTGGTTAATTCGACCTGTTAAAGGGAAATCTCATAAGCTGGGATATTATCACGAGGAAAAAGCAAAAAATTGAATTTGCGCTAAAGAAACTCGCTTATACAGTCCCGTTTCTCATAAATCGATTTCTTGTCTCTATTTTTAGTTAGCGACGACTTCGAGCTTCATGCATGACTGGTCACGCCACTCAATATTGAGCCAATCACGAGTCTCGTTATATGAAAAATACATTACAGTAATGTATGCATTAGGTTCGGCACATGACAAGAGCGCCGTATGAATCAGCCGCCGCTCCAACGTCGCATAGTGCGACAGACCCTGCCGAATTTAATGTCGTTTGCCGCTCCAAATCTAACCTGCCGAACCAAACTGATTCAAACGCCGCTCTTCTGCCGTACTTAACTCATCAGTTAGGTTCGGCGCATGAATGGAGCGGCGTTTGGAACGGGCCTAAGATTCATAAGTCACCTATAGCCGGGAGGCCTATTGCGAGGCCTTCCAGACAAATTCTTAATTTCGCGGCAAGGGTCAAAAATTCGATTTCGCTCATATTCTTATGGTAGATAGACTAGGGCACGACAAAAACTACTGGATAGTTTTTTTGGCAAAATATCCTTTGATTTCAAAGAAATGTGCAAATTACCAAATTCCGTTAAAACCGTCATTTGACGCGCCATATTTTATTAACCAACTTTGAGAGCCTCGCATGCAAAATCACATCATTCTTCCGTCTTTAAAACAGTCAAATATTTTTGTGCAATGTTTAAATATGTACTGGGTTGATTTAGGGAAATGCTGCGTTATTTTGTGGTTGCAAAATAATTTAAACATGTATTTCATTCACTTCAAAGTACTTCGTAATGGATTACGCTTCTGGTGGTTGAATCATGAAAGGATGGTATAGCACGCGCCACATGTCTTGACGTATATTAAGCTAAAATAGACGCAGAGCTGATAAATTCGAAATGTTCTAACCTTATTTGCTGCAAAAGGCAGGTCCAAAAGCCAATTTTTAAACGTGTTTCTCTCACCATTCGTCGAGACAAAGCAAAGTTTCCTTCTGTTTACACAAGGTCTGATGGAACATCACCAACTGTCTACTATGAACTGTCATCGTATTTAGAGGTCGAATACCACGAATCTTTGACCATCTTTCGGCGCATATGACCGCCACTGCGTCTAAGTCAACAACGACTAAGTAATTTGTAAATTTTGCGCTACACCAAAATACTATTGCATTTGAACGATTGTTGCACAGTGAATAGCCTCCTACGCAGAAGCTCTTTGGGCTCGTCACGCAATATTCCTCCCCCACGAACGTCTGCTGAAAGGAATGGGCTTCCCGATCAAGGCAGCGCACTTTGAACCTTGATCAATTTTCGCGCGCGACGTTGTAAGAATGGCGGATATTTGCGTGGCCTCCCAACGGGTTTGCAAGACTTTCAAAATCGTCGATTTGAATGCTTTTCAGCGAGAAGCTATGGAATATTTCGTGAAGAAAAAGCTGGACGTCTTCGTTAATCTACCGACTGGGTACGGCAAGTCGCTTATTTATCAAGCTTTGCCTTTGGTTTTCGACGTGACACGCAACAGCACAGGACTTGTTGTTGTGGTCATTTCTCCTCTTGTGAATTTGATGAAAGACCAAGTGGAAAGTCTCCAGAAACTCGGTATCCCTGCTGTAAGCCTGGGCGATATAGCTGACAGAGAGGCTAGAGCTCTCGAAGATGGACGGTATAGAGTCGTTTATGGAGGAGGAATATTGCGTGACGAGCCCAAAGAGCGTCTGCGTAGGAGGCTACACAGTGAATCGCGGTTTGTTATTTGTTCGTCACGCAATGCGGTTGTTCTATCCTGATACGCAACCACACAAGCTTGTTGAGTAGGAAGAGAGTAAATAGAGGAAAAGAAAGAATGACTAGTTTACCTTTGTCTCCTGAGTCGTATCTACCTGCACTGCGTAACACTGTGGCCCTAAACTCGTACCTACAATCTTGGGCAAAATAAATGGAACATTTGGACCACCCCTCCTCCATAATGGCGCGTTTTTTGCTCCTTCCCGCCTTCTAATTGTTCCTTTTTATTCTGTCCAAGACTGTTGGTCTTTTCGCGCTGTGCCGATTTTTTTTGGTTACTTTTCTCAAACATTGCGATCTCAATCCGAAAGTTCACCTGAGGCACCTGAGTCTCTAAATTTCCCAACTTCCAGAAAACCAAATAATGCAAACACTTAACGAAGACCTAAGACTTTTTTTATAACTTGGCTGAAATTTTTCTCCGAATTCTTTCGCGACAGTCGGAGAATTTTAGCGCCTTTGGCAAAGTTTTATTTTTCTCAAATTGTTTTTTGCAACATGATCGTACCGTTACCTTGGTCTTGCTTGTGCTCGTACTCCCCTCGCGCTCCCACACGTTTTTTTGACACGACAAATCCTTACACCACCCCCCGGTCCGCGATTTTGTTTCTTTTTTTGCGTGTCCGAAGTCGCCTGATCTCCGCACGGAGACAAAATGTCGCAAATTTTTGCCTGAAGCGTTTTGTGCGATTCCGCCATAACAATGAGCTGAGTAAGGGCAGCCACTGACGAAAGACAAAGGAGATACTTGGCAGACCGGGAAGAACTAGCGCGTGGTGGGACTACTAATGCCCAATTGCACGAAAGTAACGGAACAATTTCAGGATTCCGCTTCCGATCTTTAGGGTTAAAACCACAAACTCTACCAACAATAACTTTAAAAGAACAACAGCCCCCCATTTTCTGTCACAAAACAGAACTAATAAAGATACCAATACCCCGCCGAACTAAGCAAACAAAAGGCGCCAAATATTGAGGCATGGCCATGCTTTGTCTACTCAGGTAACTACTAATTTAATTTAGTCTTTTTCTCACTAATTAGTCACGTTGTGATTTCGTATTTTTTATTTCGGCTAGTTCTTGCTTCTTTGATCTGCAATTTGTTCATAGCGATTGTTTAAAATTGTGGTGAGTACAGGCACTTTATCATCAGCTGGTGCTTTGCTGAGGCGAAGGGAGGGTGTCTTTTACTGACACCTTCGCTTAGCTAGACGTCGAGTTTCCAGTGCCAAATAATCTTGATATTGACTGTATTGCTGTTGGTTCTGCGTTGGTTTGGCATCCACGTACATGGGTGACGGGCGAATCTGCTAGCCAGGTGGGAAGGATATGAATGGTGGGGGGAGGAGGGGTGGTCAGGTTGGGGGTTGGTCAGAGCTGGGTCTGTCTTTGAGCTGTCTGCGGGCATAGTTTTTGCAAATATCGCACGAATGTCAAATTCATGTGTCTGTCCGCATATTGACGATAAAAATTAGCCAATGAGCGCGCGAGAATTTCTGCAGTTATCGTAAAAAAGATTATTGTGCTGTGAGCGCCGAAACGCTTGTGAGCAATGGCCAGCAATCAAATGCAAGCAACTATCCACGAATGACTTAGCCGTTGTTGACTTAGGTAGATGCAGTGGTGATCATATGCGCCGAAAGCTGGTATTCGACCATTGAATACTGAGTTGACAGTTGGCAATGTACATCGGACGTTGTGTAAACAGAAGCAAACTTAACCGCTTAAAATGCGACGAATGGTGAAAGAAACACGTCAAATCCGCTTTAGAAACTGCCTTTTACAACAAATAAGGTAAGAACATGTCGAAATTCTCAGCTCCATGTCTATTTATAGGTCAAGACATGTGGCGCATGCTAAACCCGTAAGATGCATGCCAGATATTTGCATTTTTAACGTACTTTGAAAAGCTCTCGCGTCGCTCACAATCATTTGCCCAAAGAAATTTTTACAGGAATCTGTAGACCATCCTTCTGCGATTCAACCACCAGAAGCTTAATCCATTTGAAGGTTTCGCACATGGTGAAAATCAATTATTTTTACGAAGTACTTTTAAGTGAATGAAATACATGTCTTCGAAATTTTATTATTTTGCACCCAAAACAACCCGCAACATTCTCTAAAATTAACCCAATACACATTTAAACATTGCACAAAAATATTTGAGTGTTTTAAAGACGGAAGAATGATATGGTTTTGCATGCGAGGCTCTCAAAGTTGATTAACTGAATAAAATGACCCGTCAAATGAGGATTTTAACGGGATTTGGTAATTTGCATATTTCTTTGAAATAAAAGGATATTTTGCAAAAAAACTATCCAGTTTTTGTCATGCCCTAGCCTATCTACCATAAGAATATGAGCGAAATCGAATTTTCGACCCTTGCCGAGTTATTTTCCATATTTATGGACAGGGACTCTTAATACATTTTCTAAGAATATCATGGCCTCAAATTTGCACATACCTGAAGGACATGTCCCATTTACCTGATATACCGGAAAAACAGACGGTGAAGGGAGTCGAGAGCCAGGAATATTTAACTTTCGCACCAGAGTCATCTTGTTGCGTCCATGGAGAACCGAAGATATATAAACGCAATAGATTCTATTCCCTCGCGGGCAAAATGTGGAGGCCATGTTTGATTTTCATACCAACTCAAAAATGTTGTAGTGTTGCTGTAGATAATACCTCATTTCATATTTTTCTCTTTCTCCTTGGGTCTTTAAACAAAAATTATTTCAAGAATCTCGGAATGATCTTGTGTGCTTTGGCCCTTACGTGTGAATGTATAGTTTCGATCGCGAAACAAGAAGCTCTGCACGCCGTGTAAGAAGGTATGTAAACAACTTTTCAATTTTTCGCCATAAGAGAACAAAACCACTTAAACCATTGTAATGGGATAAAATGATAAACTGAGCTGTTTAGTTTTTTTACAGCGGAAAGGGCTGCACAATTTCACAAAACCAACAATAGCCACTTTTCAATGTAAAGTTCAGTTGCATGCCAGCACTTTCACATTCAGTTCGATCTGGAGAGATCCCCAGTTACTCCTGACTTCCAGAAAATACACGATCGCGTCGGAAAGGAAAAAAAAATGTTTGTAAGATTTCGAACAGACGTCATTGTGGAAGCACTAAGACATAAACAAAAAAAAAAAAACGAGAAAAAAAAACAAAAATCTTGGAACTTGCCCCGAACCTGACTCATAACTCGAGCTTGACTCGTGCGGCGAACAAACTCTCCCAAGCCTCGGAGCCAAGTTGGAATTTGAATATATCGAAAATGGCTTATTGTCTGCTGAATTAAGAAGTATTGACCAGGCCCGTCACTTGCGAGATTCTCGGAACCATTTCGAGACAGATCATTCCGAAATTCGCAAGTATTATGAGTTCGAAATAATTACGAAGCCTGTACCCCCGCTTTCTGATATTTCAACACTATTACGACATTCGGAACCATTACGATTATCGGAACAACACATGGCGGGCACGTGTCAGTGTCATATCTTAAAAAAGGCAAAGGAAGTAAATCGATTTAAGCGAAATAAAGTGTCTCAGGAAAACCTTCCAAGTATCCCAGTAGGGAGCTTAAGCAAAGGCGTTTTTGAGCGACGTACGGCAACCGGAAATGAGACGTTTTCTCTTTTTACTCGCCTTGGCGCTACTACATTTGTAATACTAAGCGTCCTTACTCGTATAGAGACGATTGACTTGCAAATTAGAGCGCATCCACTGCCCAAAAATGAGAAATGTTCACTTCCGGTTGCCGCACGTCGCTCAAAATAGTAGTATCTCTCAGTATACCCTCTAGACACTTTTCCGAGAACTCATTTGCATACAGTGAAATTTCTATTTCACGGGAAAAGCATCAGCTGTTGACCACGCAAAGATGTGTTCTCGCATACTGCTTTCAACATATATCCTTATTTCGCTTTATTTGCCATCGCAAGCTACGTGGAACAAGCGAATTTACGTCTCTCCAAGTGGCCACGATTCACAGGGCTGTGGAGATTCGAACCGGCCGTGCAAGTCACTCGATGAAGTCTTCGCTGTTATTTTGAATGGAAGCGGCGGGGCAAACTCAACACTGATATCAGCAGCAAAAGGAAATTATACCTTGACTAAAAGCTTCAATTTCACCAATGTGAACACCTTTGCTTTGGTTGGAGAGGGTTCAAGATTAGACGAGGTAAGAATAACGTGTGAGCCAGATGTAAGCCTGTCGTTTATTCTTTGCCAAAATATTGCTTTCGAAGGTTTCATGTTACAAAGATGCGGTGGATGGCGAGAGAGCACGGTAGGAATTAACAAGTCTGCTCACGCTGGACAGAGTCATCAGGGTGTAAAGTTTAGGACAGCGCTGGATTTTCGATATTGTCGAAATGCGCGATTCACGAATATCGAGATCTCTTCTTCTCCTGGACTTGGTGTTAACTTATACGATGTCGGTGGTGTTGTAAACTTCACCGATTGCGTGTTGGCAGACAACAAGGCACTTACTGTGAACAAGAGTTCAAACGGCTCACTGCAAGGGTTTATAGAAGAAGGTTATGTGCATTCAGGAGGCGGAATTTACATGATTCTTAACCAGTACGGCGACAACGTTGTCAATATCACTCCAAGCGAACATGATTCCTTCCAACACAACAACACATACATTTTCAGGAATTGCCATTTTCTCAGAAATGAAGCTTCCGGTTGGAATGTAAGTCAGAAACACGATATTATTGATGATCCTGGTCCTTCCCAATTTAGCTTCGGAGGAGGCTTGGCGATAAATTTTCGAGGAAATGCCAGTAACTGCAACACGAAAATCGAGTCTTGTGTATTCCTCGGTAATTACGCGGTGTGGGGAGGAGGTCTTCAAGTCGAAACAAGAAATGAAGTAAAAAACAATCATTTTGTAATAGAAAATACTTCTTTTCACGACAATACCGGTCTTCTTGCCGGAGGAGGTGTGCGGATAGGCAATTTACTTCAACGAGATGCAAGGTACCCCCTCAATACATTTACCTTTGATAACTGTCAATTTGTCAACAACTCGGCGATCTGGGGTGGTGGGATGTCGGTGTATGGAACATCAGTATTGTGCCGGAAAAACTGTGCCAAGCACAAGACGCAGTTCATCTTTAATCGCTCTACTTGGTGCGAAAATAAAGGGACAGTAGGAGCTGCACTGGCAACTATGCTTGCGAACCAAAATTATGTGCAAATTGGGCCGGTAATGTCCTACTCAATCAACTTTACGCACTGTTCATTTTTAAGCAACCAGGTCGTCAAGTTAGATAAAGGTATTACTATCGGGGAAGGTGCATTATTCAGCGACCACGTGCCGCTTACATTTCAAGGAACTGCTTCATTTAGAAACAACACCGACACGGCGCTGTCCTTAGATGGGTCGACTGTGGAGATATTTGATAAGGTGAATTTCACTAATAACAAGGGTTATAGAGGGGGAGCTGTGGCGATGCGCGGGTTCTCGAGAATAATTTTTCAAAAAAACTCTGAGTTAATTTTTTATAACAACTCGTGTGATAACAAAGGAGGCGCACTGTATATTGAGTCTGCTGGGTCTCCCTCGGTGGATTTCAATGCAACCGGTGTTGACACGCACGAATGCTTCTTCGGCTACACCGATGAAAAAGTTGACTTTAACAACTGGAAGACATCAGTAATCTTTCAAGGCAATAGGGCGGTCGATGATGGTAAAGGAAACTCAGTATACGCCACCACACTTAGTTACTGTCGGCGACCCGGAGAATCTCGACAAGACAACGATGTCCTGAAGTGGAAATCCATCCAGTTCAAAACCTTAGATGGGAACGTTACCTCGCGAGATAGTGAAGTAGCAACTGACGCGATAGACATGAGCTATGAACCAAACGACTGGAAGGTTGCACCGGGTGAAGTCTTCAATGCAACTGTTAAATTAATTGACGAGATAGGCAATTCCGTCATTGGAATAGTCGAAGTTGATATCAACGTTCCTGAAAACTCATCGCCAGTTAAGCTCGACACTACTTCGTCCTACTTTCTTACTGACGGGCATATTTCCCATCTCAGGTTGGCTGGAAAACCTGGCAGTTTGTTTACCGTAAGTCTACGCTATGTTGGTAGACAGGTTTTAGTCGACGCAATCCCAGGCGTGAAAATGCGAAGTTGTCATGAGGGTTTTGTTTCTCATGGGTCAACATGTGCCTGCATGGACTCTTTAGACGATGGAGTGGTGCGGTGCGACTCAGACGGTAAGACTGCGTACCTTAAGCAGGGCTACTGGGCTGGAAAAGTTGACGGAAAATTCGTGACACACCGCTGCCCCGCTGACTACTGTAACTTTACCAAGTCCGTCATTCCAGGAGAGTACCAGTACTTCTCTGGACATATGTGCAAAGGTGACAGAGACCAGAACAGCGTACTTTGTGGTGCATGCAAACCAGGCTATAGTATCTTGTTTGGAAACGAACACTGCTCCAAATGTTCTAATTTGTGGCTATTGATGATTATTGTGTATGTTATAGGTCTTTTCATTGTGACATTTATAGTGTTGCTGGTGAATCCAAATCTTTCAAGTGGACATTTAAGCGCCTGTTTGTACTCCTATCAAATGATGAAGATTTTAACTCCAGAGGGATTTAACTACGACCCCGTCATTGAGTTTCTGGTTGCTCTTTCGCATCTTCGAATTAATATAGGAGATGGCTTCTGCTTTGCAAGTGGTTTAAGGAATGCTGACAAGTTATTCATAATGGCCATTTCTGCAGTCTTTGAACTTTTTGTGTTGTTATGTT
>CAXHUQ010001270.1:0-19835 GCA_964020085.1 Micromussa lordhowensis
CCTCTCTCTGTGACTCACCCCACCCCCCAAAGGATAATTGCTGGGCCTTTCCCTTGGTACCAGCTGGTAGCCAGACACCTAAGCTTTCTACCACTACCCTCCATGACGGAGTCCCCCCTCACTTTCGGAGCACCGCAAGGGCCTGACTGCCGGCTATCGCCGGCAGGCAGGCGAAAAAGTTTTGGCCCAAAGTCGACACCGTTCTCAAAAATCCAGACATATATTGGCCTGGAATGCCAGGGACATGCCTCCAGCTTGAACCTGCTACCTCAAAGTGTTCTCCATCACCGGTCTGGGGCTACAGCAGCTGAACTGTAGGGTCTCCCAAAACATTCTGTCCCAATATATGTCTGGATTTATGAAAACCGTGCTCACCTCGGCACAACCACCCTGACAGTTTTCCAAGAAATTACAGGGTATTTTTAGACAGATCAGCCACAGGCAGCCTGGCAACACACACTCTACTCACCCAGCTTGCTTGTGACTGGCTGGCTGGCTTCCAGCCACTAAGCCCACAGGGCATGACTGACAAAGGCTGTCCTGCAAAGAAAATAAGCAGTTTTCCTAAGCAAAATGCCTCTCTCTGTGACTCACCCCACCCCCCAAAGGATAATTGCTGGGCCTTTCCCTTGGTACCAGCTGGTAGCCAGACACCTAAGCTTTCTACCACTACCCTCCATGACGGAGTCCCCCCTCACTTTCGGAGCACCGCAAGGGCCTGACTGCCGGCTATCGCCGGCAGGCAGGCGAAAAAGTTTTGGCCCAAAGTCGACACCGTTCTCAAAAATCCAGACATATATTGGCCTGGAATGCCAGGGACATGCCTCCAGCTTGAACCTGCTACCTCAAAGTGTTCTCCATCACCGGTCTGGGGCTACAGCAGCTGAACTGTAGGGTCTCCCAAAACATTCTGTCCCAATATATGTCTGGATTTATGAAAACCGTGCTCACCTCGGCACAACCACCCTGACAGTTTTCCAAGAAATTACAGGGTATTTTTAGACAGATCAGCCACAGGCAGCCTGGCAACACACACTCTACTCACCCAGCTTGCTTGTGACTGGCTGGCTGGCTTCCAGCCACTAAGCCCACAGGGCATGACTGACAAAGGCTGTCCTGCAAAGAAAATAAGCAGTTTTCCTAAGCAAAATGCCTCTCTCTGTGACTCACCCCACCCCCCAAAGGATAATTGCTGGGCCTTTCCCTTGGTACCAGCTGGTAGCCAGACACCTAAGCTTTCTACCACTACCCTCCATGACGGAGTCCCCCCTCACTTTCGGAGCACCGCAAGGGCCTGACTGCCGGCTATCGCCGGCAGGCAGGCGAAAAAGTTTTGGCCCAAAGTCGACACCGTTCTCAAAAATCCAGACATATATTGGCCTGGAATGCCAGGGACATGCCTCCAGCTTGAACCTGCTACCTCAAAGTGTTCTCCATCACCGGTCTGGGGCTACAGCAGCTGAACTGTAGGGTCTCCCAAAACATTCTGTCCCAATATATGTCTGGATTTATGAAAACCGTGCTCACCTCGGCACAACCACCCTGACAGTTTTCCAAGAAATTACAGGGTATTTTTAGACAGATCAGCCACAGGCAGCCTGGCAACACACACTCTACTCACCCAGCTTGCTTGTGACTGGCTGGCTGGCTTCCAGCCACTAAGCCCACAGGGCATGACTGACAAAGGCTGTCCTGCAAAGAAAATAAGCAGTTTTCCTAAGCAAAATGCCTCTCTCTGTGACTCACCCCACCCCCCAAAGGATAATTGCTGGGCCTTTCCCTTGGTACCAGCTGGTAGCCAGACACCTAAGCTTTCTACCACTACCCTCCATGACGGAGTCCCCCCTCACTTTCGGAGCACCGCAAGGGCCTGACTGCCGGCTATCGCCGGCAGGCAGGCGAAAAAGTTTTGGCCCAAAGTCGACACCGTTCTCAAAAATCCAGACATATATTGGCCTGGAATGCCAGGGACATGCCTCCAGCTTGAACCTGCTACCTCAAAGTGTTCTCCATCACCGGTCTGGGGCTACAGCAGCTGAACTGTAGGGTCTCCCAAAACATTCTGTCCCAATATATGTCTGGATTTATGAAAACCGTGCTCACCTCGGCACAACCACCCTGACAGTTTTCCAAGAAATTACAGGGTATTTTTAGACAGATCAGCCACAGGCAGCCTGGCAACACACACTCTACTCACCCAGCTTGCTTGTGACTGGCTGGCTGGCTTCCAGCCACTAAGCCCACAGGGCATGACTGACAAAGGCTGTCCTGCAAAGAAAATAAGCAGTTTTCCTAAGCAAAATGCCTCTCTCTGTGACTCACCCCACCCCCCAAAGGATAATTGCTGGGCCTTTCCCTTGGTACCAGCTGGTAGCCAGACACCTAAGCTTTCTACCACTACCCTCCATGACGGAGTCCCCCCTCACTTTCGGAGCACCGCAAGGGCCTGACTGCCGGCTATCGCCGGCAGGCAGGCGAAAAAGTTTTGGCCCAAAGTCGACACCGTTCTCAAAAATCCAGACATATATTGGCCTGGAATGCCAGGGACATGCCTCCAGCTTGAACCTGCTACCTCAAAGTGTTCTCCATCACCGGTCTGGGGCTACAGCAGCTGAACTGTAGGGTCTCCCAAAACATTCTGTCCCAATAATGTCTGGATTTATGAAAACCGTGCTCACCTCGGCACAACCACCCTGACAGTTTTCCAAGAAATTACAGGGTATTTTTAGACAGATCAGCCACAGGCAGCCTGGCAACACACACTCTACTCACCCAGCTTGCTTGTGACTGGCTGGCTGGCTTCCAGCCACTAAGCCCACAGGGCATGACTGACAAAGGCTGTCCTGCAAAGAAAATAAGCAGTTTTCCTAAGCAAAATGCCTCTCTCTGTGACTCACCCCACCCCCCAAAGGATAATTGCTGGGCCTTTCCCTTGGTACCAGCTGGTAGCCAGACACCTAAGCTTTCTACCACTACCCTCCATGACGGAGTCCCCCCTCACTTTCGGAGCACCGCAAGGGCCTGACTGCCGGCTATCGCCGGCAGGCAGGCGAAAAAGTTTTGGCCCAAAGTCGACACCGTTCTCAAAAATCCAGACATATATTGGCCTGGAATGCCAGGGACATGCCTCCAGCTTGAACCTGCTACCTCAAAGTGTTCTCCATCACCGGTCTGGGGCTACAGCAGCTGAACTGTAGGGTCTCCCAAAACATTCTGTCCCAATATATGTCTGGATTTATGAAAACCGTGCTCACCTCGGCACAACCACCCTGACAGTTTTCCAAGAAATTACAGGGTATTTTTAGACAGATCAGCCACAGGCAGCCTGGCAACACACACTCTACTCACCCAGCTTGCTTGTGACTGGCTGGCTGGCTTCCAGCCACTAAGCCCACAGGGCATGACTGACAAAGGCTGTCCTGCAAAGAAAATAAGCAGTTTTCCTAAGCAAAATGCCTCTCTCTGTGACTCACCCCACCCCCCAAAGGATAATTGCTGGGCCTTTCCCTTGGTACCAGCTGGTAGCCAGACACCTAAGCTTTCTACCACTACCCTCCATGACGGAGTCCCCCCTCACTTTCGGAGCACCGCAAGGGCCTGACTGCCGGCTATCGCCGGCAGGCAGGCGAAAAAGTTTTGGCCCAAAGTCGACACCGTTCTCAAAAATCCAGACATATATTATTTTTAATTTATTCATACATGAACTTTGTCTTTGATGATATTAATATTGAAAAATTTAAGAGCAAGTCTTTCCATGAAATTATTAACTATGCTTTATGTCATAAAAATTACAATAATCTTAAGACATAAATGTACAATGCCATACAAACATGCTTTAATTAATAGATAAAAATTCAATAGAACAGCTAACAGGATATCACAAAGAAGCTAACATAAAATTATTGCCTTCATAATACATATATATTATTAACCAAGCACGAGGGCCGTACTGGGAGAACATCGGCCCGAGGTCTTGACAGTATGGATCGAGTGCAGCGAGGTCCACACAAAAAAGACCAAGGGCCGATATTCTCCCAATACGGTCCAAAGCAAGCTTGGTTAATAAGAGATTTATTACACGACTCAAATTGTTTAGAAAAAAAACCCAAATGATAGACTGCAAAGACACCATAAACGTCAAGCGTCCAATTTTTATTTAGAGCAAACTGAACGTTTACTCACGTTTGACATTTTCAAAAAAAAAGAAAAACAACGTCGGAAGGAACAAAAATAACATTTTACGTGGAGTAAATACTTTTAGGGAAAAAAAAAGAAGTAAAACTATGAGAAAATCTTTGTGCGGGATCAATCGGGACAGTGTCCGGTCCAATACATAGAGAGTATTGGACCGGCAACGGAGCAATCTGATTGGCTGGCTTTAGTTATTGGCCGTCTGAACTAACCTAGTCGTGTAATAAGGTGCGTCTGATTGGTCAAAAACCCATGTTTGATCAGAGTATAAAACATAGAAAAATGTGTTTTATTGTTTTGTGTGTGTAAAATCTATATCATAAAGCAATATTTAGAAGCCTAAGCTGTGTATATATTATTAAACTGTGATAAAACACTCCAGACATTTGAGAACACTCGAGAAATATTGAAAACATGAGCTGCACAGACATGTATTTTCAACATTAATTCGCTCCTGTTCTCAAAATTGTCTGTCATGTTTATCACAGTGTAATGCATAGCTTAGCCTTCTTTATTTGTTAAGTAAAAGCTGCTTAAACTGATTAATAGTTGGCCAGTTTTCTAATAAATGAGGGATTAAACAGAGAAGAAAAAGATATATTTTCAACATCATTACTTTCATTAATATTCTTTATCACGCACTGTATTAATTCCATGATCTGGAATTTACATCCAAGTTTTATTAGCCAATAAAAAGCACCAAAGAAACATCTATAAGTACGTAATTTTAGAGTGTACTTTTTACCTAAAGAAATTTAAGCTTATAAACTTAGCTTGAAATTGCCCAATTACTTACATGGTCACTCAGTACAAACACTAACAGGAGATTGATAAAAAAAATTGTTTATTAATCAAGAGGATATAGATCTATCTATTTCTTTCTGGTCATAAACTTGTACGTAGCGAATAGAGGTTAAATAAGCTTGGTCAATATTTTGGTTCTGTCCTCGTGTACCGGTACACAAGAACCGATACAATAGACCCAACAATATGCAATAGCTAAACAAAGGCTTGTAAACAAAGGAGTACAATAGTTATTCCCTCTGTGTACCGGTACACCAGGACACAACCAATATTTTGCTAACTAGTATAGTGAGTTAAGAAAACTATGTGGTTTATTTAGGCGCTAGGCATTTCCATCATTATCTACATGGTTTAGTTTAACCATAAAATACCGCAAAAACATAAATGTAACTAGCCATAGAAATATCTTTTAATGTGATGTAATAAGGCAATGTGAAAATAAAGTATTGTTGTTGTTGATATACGAACACGCAAACTTACCGTTCAGTTCAAGTATTTCAGCAGAGCTAAAGCCAGAGTTTATAATCCACAACTAGTCATTCTATTCCGTGTAGCTTTATAGAATGGAATTATGGTCGTCCTTTGTGAAACCGTCAAAAAATATTATTTCATAGTGCGATTTAATTTGACCGCCATTTAAGCTCAGACCAGATGTTCTTCACAGTCCTGCGCGCGGTCCAGTTCCTGCGTCTGAGCTAAAAGTCACAGGACGCCAAACTCAAAAACAACATTCAAAATAGTTTACACTGCTTTTATGGCGATTACTATTCGCTTTAGATTCCAGTGTATAAGAGCACCATGTATTTAACTTCGGACTGTTCACAGCCCTTTATTTTTACGTAATAATTTTATTCGACCAGAAAACTTGACTGCGTAAAACCCTGGCCAAACGAAGTTGCAAGTAGACGCAAGTTCAAAACCTGGGTTTACATGCGACTCAGTAGTTGCAGGCCAACTACTGAAGTTTTCCAAGACGGCCAGACTACTCAGTCAATCTCAAACCGTAGTAAAACCAAACAAAGGCAAAGTAATTGCCTCATTACTTTCGACAGTCATTTTGACGGCTCTGATAAATCAGTTGTTGCGTCTTCGAGTATACATTCCCGGTAAACGAGGGCCTGAACTGAGGAAGCATTTATTTACTTTTCTTGGGTCGCTTTTGTGAATATTTAACCAAATTTATCCTCAAAACAGGACGGTGAAAATATTTCTTCTTAAGATACTCTTCATTTTTTGGAAAGAATTGACAACGCAATTTGCCGTAATTAATTCGTGGGTGGTCCAAGTGAGAGGTCCGTATCGCTATAAATGGACTGCTTACATTTTTTCTTCTCCAACGAGGAGTCATGTTCAGCTATTTAATTAAGAAGTTATTACATTTGCGTGTGAGGAAAGTATTTAATAGTTAATGTGGTGTACCACTTTGCAAAGCAGAAGCGAATAAACTGTTGAGTGCTGTGATTAGACGAAACAAAATATTCACAGCACGCCCCCAAAAGTAATTCAAGCCTCGTACAGTCAGTTGTACACAGTGTTTAACTATTATGCATTTCCTTACGAGTTCATTGGAGATTTATGTTTCAAAACATGGATTTGTTGCTAATTTTCAGAATATTTGTGATGAAAATAAGGAACGTGTTTGCGTGAGTTTAAACGTAGTTTAATGTGTGGGCGTGTGCTCTGACGGCTTATTCCAGACTGGTCTATTTCGAAATTTTTGACAGCGCTCTGGAGATCGAGAGCGCTCTCGTATATTCGGTCGGTCACGTCAGGCCATAAAATAAAAATGCCGGCTCTTTACGTTTCGGAAAGCTTGCCAAAACGGCATTCACAATATGACGACTTCCAGCAATTGCTCGATTCGAGCAGACGTTCTTCATAGCGACGAAAACAACATAAACAAACTTGTATACAAATTCGATTCCGCAAGGCCGTGGCAGTATTTTGTTCATGGTGATCCAATCGCGAGTTCAGTCGAGAAAGGAAGGAGGAAACTAGTCACCAACCACAAGTTCCAGAAGACTTATGTGCCAAAGGATAGGCGAACAACATTCAGACGAAAAAATGCGGCTTTCAGCGATATGAACAAGCTGCTTTTGACCTGTTGTCACAGTGGTTGCCTTTTGAGAAGAGGTGTATTCCAAACAAGAACTATCATACGAGCTCAGAGAAACACGGTTTATCAAAAGTCATACAATGAACAGAATTACCTCTTTTCCAAGCTCATGGAAATTAGAGTAACCGTAGGAGGAAAACGGAGGGCAACTTATACCATACCACCACTGGGAAAGGTTTGTCGGACTGCATTCAGAAAATGCTATGGGCTGTCAGCGAGCAAAATACAAGTGTTGCTGAAAAAGATTCATCCGGATAATCCTTCTGTAGAACCCGACCAGAGGGGCAAGAGAACGCCCAGAAAGTTTTTACCCCATGTGAAAAACGTGGTGATAGACTTTATTTGCTCATATGACGCTAGTGAATCACATTATCGGAAGTCACGGACCAATGCTAAGAAGTACTTCGACTCAAAAGTGTCCATGCGTCAAATGTGGTCTAAGTTCCTTAAGGAAAACCCAGATTTAAAGACAACCAGTTTAAGACGAAACAATAAGGGTCCAGTTTTAAGTTTTTCGTCATTTAGAAACATATTTAACAGCGAATTGAAGGAGGTGCTTAGTTTTAGAAAAGCCAGACAAGATACATGTCAAACGTGCGACAATATTTTCAATAAATTGAAGGAACAAATGAAGAAAACTGGACGGCACAGATCCGAAGATGAAATTTGTCGGCTGAGAAATCAACGCCAGTCTCACTTAAGAGAAAGCGAGGCTAGATTCGCTTCTTTGAAATATGATGTAACAATTCTTGCTACAAAAGTTCAACAGGGTCACCTGTCTTAATAAATATTAAATTGATAAGGGCTTCTTGTTTCTGCTTTTGATTTATTGTAGCGAGATCACTAGAGGCTGATGCATTCAACTTCAAACCCTGACCTTAAAATGTGTTAAATATAGATGAAATTTTTCTGACGGTTGCAGAGCCCTTAAAGAGAACGCTCATTCGACTAATACTCTTATCGGTATAACATATTGCAACGATATCTTTACAACCGAGAATATTAATGCAGACAAATTGTCGCTGCGTCTGTGCTTTGCTGTCATAAAAGCACTTTCGCTGTCATGCACGTACAAGAAGACTAAGGACAAAGTTTGAATTACGATGAAGCCCGCAATGCATGAGAAGATTAATTTAGCGATCCTGATGGGCCGTGAACGACAATCTCTCATTTACTTTGTCACCAAACATACTTCCGGTTTACAGAAATCGAATGCTCTCCTCTTTATATTTCCATATGCAAGCTCACAGCAATTTAGAGACAGCCGAAATTCCCATGTCACGTACTGTAATTTGTTTATTTTATCGGTAGTTGGATATTCCAAGAGTTCAAAGTAAACAAAACGACTTAAAAACGTCGAAGATAGACAATGAAGTCAAGAATTTAAAAATTAGAAATGATCCAATTGAGTTGCTTTTAGAAGGTGGCAATAGCAGAGAGCGTTCTCACGGGTTTTCCTAGGTATGTCTCCTGACGCGTCGTCTTTGAATTATCTTTGTATTAGTTTACTTGCAGGTAAATTTTTCCAATGTTTTATAGGTCCGGTAAGTTACTATTATCCTGAATGAACGCCTCAGATATCAATAAGTACACTCTGATTACTTAGTCCACTTTCGCCTAGGTTGCGCACCTTATCCCCCCCCCCCAAAAAAAAAACCCTTCGACTATCCAAAAAATTAAATCGTTTTGCCCGAGTAGCTTTCTAGCGCTTTCATCTGCTGTTTAGTTTTTATTTTGTAAATAATAATTATTGTCTTCTGGGCTGAAAAACACTCCTTGATAGATCAACGGGATGTATACATTTTACTGCTAGTATCACTAGAGAAAATTCATCGCTGTAGTTCAGTTGCTGTTTTATTTTCTTCACTAGTGAAATTTTTGATTAACGTTACTGATTGGCTGATAAGCCAGCACCATGCACACGATCGTCCGATTTTTATGGGTAAATCTCCGTACCTATAAATTAAATGCTTTAATCGTCAGTTCAAACACACCTGGCTGTATAGGCTGCAAAGATGCCGCCCAAATTTGCGAACGTCAGGAAAATTATGCTTAAGCACAAACGGGCAGCAAAATGTCCGTTCTTGCAAGAGTTCATTATTAAATGTGTTGCTTTGGCGGACGAGACAAGTTTTGTTTCTTCCGAAGAAATGTTTAAGGAATATTGCAGAGTAGTTTCATTGTGGACAGAAGAGGACAGTGTGCGCGGGCAAACCCAGTATCTCATGAAAAAGGGAAGTTTTTACAGGGTAAGTATTAAATTCGTGGATCCCAAATGTCTGCCGTTGCACCTACAAATTTAACTTAATTCCTATTAGGCTAAACCCGAAAAAAAGGTCGAGCTGTCATCAGTTTACCTTGGGTCTGCGCTGGTGTTAATTTAGGCGGCATTTAGCACCGCCCGGTTAAATCAAACTCGGTTATTTCAAGCATTCCGTTCTTTGGAACTGATTTTTGTCTTCTTTTAGCTGTAACGTACCAATCCTTTTTAATTCCAACAACAATAGTACAACTGAAAAATATATTAACATTAAAGCATATATCAAATCACCTTTGAAAAAAAAGTGGTAGGCATGTCTTTGATCATCGTTAACTTAATGGTTCTTGTCCTGCAAAGTAACTCAGCTTTAGCTAAGTGGAGTTGAAGAATTACCATTAAAGCCCATTTACACAAGCGATTTATGGTGGCCTTATCTTTGTAAAGCGTAAAGTTGTTACTATTTTCGATACGATTTGGTCTTCATTTCACCGTGATATCGCCTTGTTTATAAGTTGTGTGTACATGCTCTAATAATAATACTCTTTTAATTTGAACACTGCGATATCCCGCACAAAACGAGCAGCAGATGGTTAGCTATAACGCACACCCAAAATAATCCTGAAAATGTGCACAGTTCAGGGCTCATTGTTTTCAAAATAATAATAAAAAATATTTTTAGACACCGACCTCATGTTTCACAACTTCTCCTATTTTGAACGTTGCTTACAACAAACAACAAAAACAACAAAACTTTATTAATTTTTCATTAATTTACAGCCATGAATTTTAGTGCAATAAATTGTCTTACACGTACCCTTTATGATTATAAAAATAATTTTAAAACTTAGCCCCTTCACTGCCAAGGGTCTCCCTTTGACGAGTAAAATCGTCTGGTGTTAGACGGAGTAAAATCTATTAAGTCGCCCTTGGCAGTGAAAGGGTTAATAAAAGATAGTTTCTTAAATAATCTAGGCCGGCTTCCGTACCATGTGACCGAATCCTGCAAAGGGCCTATTTCTTATGTCGTTAAGAATGACAGTAATCAAGAAAAAATGTATGCAGATTGAGCGAACCATTCTCAGCATTTAAACATTGTATCTTTTTACTTTGTGTTTATCAGCAATTTAAGAAAGCAGTTCTTGCTCATGGCCAGCAGAGGCTGTGGTCAATAGTATCAACAATACAAGCAGGGAAACATTAGAGGGTATACGGGGATAGCCCTACAACGCCCAAAGGAGAGAGCCAGATGTAGAATTTTGGGGGGCGTATAATGGCTGAAAGAATTCAGCATTTATATGTCCCTCAACCCCAAACCTGCTCCACCAATTGAGGTAAGCAGTTATACATATCATATTTATCTCATGCTATCTCTTTGGGAATTAATCGTTGGAATGCTGAACATTATGTTTGTTTCGCAAGCTTCACGATGTGCCGAGTGACCCAGTTAGAAAGGCGGGAAAGTGTGCCTTCGCCTCACGTGACATTACAAAGTGCGAGATCATATGCGAATATGAGGGAGAATTGCTTACTGTCGAGGAAGCCAAGGCGCGCGAGGGAGAGCTATAGAGAGGAAGGAAAAGTCTGCGCCCTTATGGTTTTCGAGAGTGCAGGTCGCCAGATTGCGTGAGTGTTATTATAAGTGTGTACATAAGCGTGTTTTGATATTTGTTTTATAATTTGCTATGTATACCACATTGAAAATTCAGAGGCAAATTGGGAAAATAATGCAGTTTGGTTTAGATCATAAATGAAATGAAATTCTAGCATAAACAATTTAATCAGAGGCGGCTCCGTAGGACAAGCACAGGAGTGTTTTTTTAAATAAAAACAATAAGATATATGGTAGGTTACATCTAAATAGACAACTAACTAATGAAACCCAAGTGGCACTTGGAAACGCTGCCGCTTGGTACGTCGAACTAGTCACTTGCATATTTGCTTGCTTGCCTTTGTGTTAAGGTTCGCCAAAAGAGCTACAAGTCTCGTAAACATAAAGTTTATAAAGCGACACTACTGCGCACTAAAACGGGACTCGTGTGACATCTGGTTGTAGTTTACGGATAGACGTATGTACATGTGCCTCAGCACTACGTTGCAGAAACCTGCTTCAAATTATGAAATATGTTTTCTGTTCCTGGAAACACTGTGTAATATTCTCTCTTTTGTATTTTTATTTAGGATTGATCCATATAGAGGCAATATCAGTAGCGAATTACCCTGGGGTGCAACTCTTAACCACTCAAGGAATAATGCGAATGTTAGACCTCATCGCCAACAAAAACTCAAGAATGCCAAGGGTGTTTTTGTAGCCCTGCACGACATCCCAGAAACAGTAGAGTTACTATGGGATTACAATGATAAAGAGTGGGCACTGTATTCAAATTAGCCAGACCCTTCCCCAGTAACTTAGTAAAAACATGAAGTATTGTGTATTTGTGGAGAATAAAGGGAACATCTCCAGAAGAAAAAAAATATAATAAAAGTTATTATCCTTCATCATCTGCAGAGTCTTCTTCGCAAGCTAATGGAGGCATAAAACGCTTGTGCGCGTTCAGATAAATATTTTCGCGCTAACTTTAAACAATCTTTTTTCACTTGATTATTTACAGGCCTCTGTTCATGTCTCACAGGTACAAGTAAATCGGAATTCAAATCCGTCATTTGCTTTTTCTTGTAGAATGAGACCATTCTTGGCTTCTCTTTAGTGTCAATATTAAACCGTATAAGCACAGTCTCTGGATGGTGTGTAAGTTCCAATTTCCCCTCCAAATCCGCGACTTCTCCGTAGCCAAAATTTAGCCACGCCAACCTTCTGACCTCGAATTTCTCGTTATCTAGATCCTCACTCCTGGATATATATTGCCTCCTAAGCCAGGATTTATAGTCCTTGATCATGTCTAAAGTTGCCCAATGTACCTCGATATTTTTTAAAGGACTGTTCTTGAGCAGCATTGCCCATTCTTGTGGTAACTCAACCCTCTCAATTGTGTCGAAGAACTTTTGTATACAGCCAAATCGCCTGTCGCATATCGAGTACGAATGTCCTTCTAAGAGAAACTTGAGATCTATTCTCAGAAACTGTCCCTCTTTCACCAGGTAATCGAGGTAAAAAAACAAGAAGCATTCTTTAAATTGACCAGGAGAGTTATCACACCAGATTGTTAGCTGATCAAACCTGCCATATTTTGTTTCCATTTTGTAGAGTAGATTGTTTAACAAAGATATTACCTCGTTCGGTCCTGCTCCACCAATACTGTCCTCGTAGAGGAAGCAGTGAATAGTTTCTTCATTTGCACAGTATATTCCGAGAAGATTGGTCCTTAATTTCCTCGAATAGTGGCTATCTTGTGCAGAGACCTTTGGACAGGGCAATGTCTTGTGATAATCAAGTTGTAGGACGAGTGCTTTTGGAAACATGTTTTTTTTAAGTTTTTAGAGTTTGGTCATGCATCTATTTATTCGCTCGACTACGTGAATTTTATTTTCAACGAAGAAAGTTCACGATTCCTCTCGGTAAACCCCTACTAAACAACTCTTAAAATTGCTTCACTAAGACACGTACTGATAAGATGTGATCACATCACATGCGTGACGTCTATGAGGACCAGACGGAGTGTTGACACTTGGAGGGTTCATGGTCACGTTTATGTATTTCAATGATCTCTTTCTGGGACGTCGATTCATTTGTTTACAATTATATGGTGCTAAGTAGAAACTTGGCCGGTAAGATAAACTCCTACTCTGCTAACCCGAAGAAAAAACTGTCTCCCCGGTTTTTGAGCTCTAATCGATCCCTCGGGTTTCCCCTATTATTTTTTAGGCAGTTAAAACCGCTTAATTCGAACACGGGTTTTCCAGTTTTCTCTTCCAATCTTTTTTTAGTCAATTTATTTCAACTCTAACAAAGACTACTTGCAATGTGAAAAAATCTTACAGCACAATACTACAATGATAGCTATAAAAAACACCCTACTTACAGTTACGTTACGTTACAACATTAGTATTTACAACATTAGCACTAACAATTAACCAAATTAAGTGTTCGTGTTCGCTTCAAGTCTCGTGAAATTTATAAAGCGATGCTACACATTAACAGGGCTCACTGAATAAGATGTACATACGTTAGGAGGCTGGTTATGTACGAATTGACGTATGTTTCAGTTTATGTGCTTCAGATCAGTCAGTATGTAAGCAAGTACAAGCAAGAAAGCAAGCGAAGTAAAGTTTTATTTAGACCCGATATTCATTCAGGACTTTACAATATTTAGTTAGTCTAATTACCTAGATGATAATAGAGGGTAAAGTTTCTAAAGAAACTGTGGTACTGGGTTGGTGGGCAGTATTTCAAGACAATTTGTGATTTATTAGGTAGGAAATTCGGTTTTATCAACTGCATGGGTTGATAATCTGACATAAGGCCACCGTAAAGAGATTCGTAAGCTAAAAAGATTCGAATCTCTTTACGGTGGTCAATTCACATTACCAATCCAATTAATAAAACACTAAACTACTACAATAAAAGAAATAAAAATTTGCATATGCATTACAAGGAAGTCGTGTATACAAGGACAATAAAACTCAGATATGTCCAGGATTGGATATTATAAGCATCACAAAGTGTCCTCATTAATAAAGTCACCTAAACACACACAATATTCAGTCGAATATGACGGAGTATGAAAATTCCAAATAACCTGGACAAATATGAAGTACTAATTAAACAATACTTGCATCAATCCTGGACATAATTATTAGTCTGGACATATTTAGTGATAAAACTTACATAAGACTACTATCAAGATCATAATTTTTCAACTTAAATTGAAATTCATAAGAGAGGGCAACTGTATATCCAAGAGCAGACTATTCGGTTTCCACGGCACAGTTCCGGAGTAGGATAGCCTTCTTTTGCAATAATTAGTGCAGGGCTGTGTGATGGCAAGCGAACTACTATTATACTAATGCAAATGTTGTAATCTGATTGACTGAGCTATTCCACACTATCAGCGTTCGGCATCATCAACTATGACCTCATAGAAATCTTATTGTTAAATACCTTAAATGACTCTTAGAACAGCATCCGCACATGCACACCGAGCTCCAGAAGTCGATATAAGGTTGGACCAAGGAGTTGTCAATTAAAAGTAGAGTCTTCACTCCTTTAATTTGTGGCAAATTGTTTCAATTAATCTACAAGAAATGCTCTGTTTCTCGGTGTTATAAAGAGTAGTACGAAACACGGCCGTGTATATGCTACTTTATAAACCTTTAGAATTAATCCATGTAGAGGCAGTCTAAGGGGCCAATGACACATTAATTAATTCACCAAACAATGCAAATCTCAAAATCATGCTAACCATCAAACACCAAAGAAATCTAAGAGGTCCCACAATAAATTAAACTATTACAATACAACTAATTACACAGAAAAAGGGAAAGCATTGTATTAGAAACGAAAGATACCACAATTACTACATAAGTTTATGCGGGAAAATGTGCCTTTGTAACATACAAAACGTCTCAACCTAAATATCTTTCCTGTATCAAAAAAACAAAACTGACTACCAATAGTGTACAATAGCTTGTGACTGGCTGGCTGGCTTCCAGCCACTAAGCCCACAGGGCATGACTGACAAAGGCTGTCCTGCAAAGAAAATAAGCAGTTTTCCTAAGCAAAATGCCTCTCTCTGTGACTCACCCCACCCCCCAAAGGATAATTGCTGGGCCTTTCCCTTGGTACCAGCTGGTAGCCAGACACCTAAGCTTTCTACCACTACCCTCCATGACGGAGTCCCCCCTCACTTTCGGAGCACCGCAAGGGCCTGACTGCCGGCTATCGCCGGCAGGCAGGCGAAAAAGTTTTGGCCCAAAGTCGACACCGTTCTCAAAAATCCAGACATATATTGGCCTGGAATGCCAGGGACATGCCTCCAGCTTGAACCTGCTACCTCAAAGTGTTCTCCATCACCGGTCTGGGGCTACAGCAGCTGAACTGTAGGGTCTCCCAAAACATTCTGTCCCAATATATGTCTGGATTTATGAAAACCGTGCTCACCTCGGCACAACCACCCTGACAGTTTTCCAAGAAATTACAGGGTATTTTTAGACAGATCAGCCACAGGCAGCCTGGCAACACACACTCTACTCACCCAGCTTGCTTGTGACTGGCTGGCTGGCTTCCAGCCACTAAGCCCACAGGGCATGACTGACAAAGGCTGTCCTGCAAAGAAAATAAGCAGTTTTCCTAAGCAAAATGCCTCTCTCTGTGACTCACCCCACCCCCCAAAGGATAATTGCTGGGCCTTTCCCTTGGTACCAGCTGGTAGCCAGACACCTAAGCTTTCTACCACTACCCTCCATGACGGAGTCCCCCCTCACTTTCGGAGCACCGCAAGGGCCTGACTGCCGGCTATCGCCGGCAGGCAGGCGAAAAAGTTTTGGCCCAAAGTCGACACCGTTCTCAAAAATCCAGACATATATTGGCCTGGAATGCCAGGGACATGCCTCCAGCTTGAACCTGCTACCTCAAAGTGTTCTCCATCACCGGTCTGGGGCTACAGCAGCTGAACTGTAGGGTCTCCCAAAACATTCTGTCCCAATATATGTCTGGATTTATGAAAACCGTGCTCACCTCGGCACAACCACCCTGACAGTTTTCCAAGAAATTACAGGGTATTTTTAGACAGATCAGCCACAGGCAGCCTGGCAACACACACTCTACTCACCCAGCTTGCTTGTGACTGGCTGGCTGGCTTCCAGCCACTAAGCCCACAGGGCATGACTGACAAAGGCTGTCCTGCAAAGAAAATAAGCAGTTTTCCTAAGCAAAATGCCTCTCTCTGTGACTCACCCCACCCCCCAAAGGATAATTGCTGGGCCTTTCCCTTGGTACCAGCTGGTAGCCAGACACCTAAGCTTTCTACCACTACCCTCCATGACGGAGTCCCCCCTCACTTTCGGAGCACCGCAAGGGCCTGACTGCCGGCTATCGCCGGCAGGCAGGCGAAAAAGTTTTGGCCCAAAGTCGACACCGTTCTCAAAAATCCAGACATATATTGGCCTGGAATGCCAGGGACATGCCTCCAGCTTGAACCTGCTACCTCAAAGTGTTCTCCATCACCGGTCTGGGGCTACAGCAGCTGAACTGTAGGGTCTCCCAAAACATTCTGTCCCAATATATGTCTGGATTTATGAAAACCGTGCTCACCTCGGCACAACCACCCTGACAGTTTTCCAAGAAATTACAGGGTATTTTTAGACAGATCAGCCACAGGCAGCCTGGCAACACACACTCTACTCACCCAGCTTGCTTGTGACTGGCTGGCTGGCTTCCAGCCACTAAGCCCACAGGGCATGACTGACAAAGGCTGTCCTGCAAAGAAAATAAGCAGTTTTCCTAAGCAAAATGCCTCTCTCTGTGACTCACCCCACCCCCCAAAGGATAATTGCTGGGCCTTTCCCTTGGTACCAGCTGGTAGCCAGACACCTAAGCTTTCTACCACTACCCTCCATGACGGAGTCCCCCCTCACTTTCGGAGCACCGCAAGGGCCTGACTGCCGGCTATCGCCGGCAGGCAGGCGAAAAAGTTTTGGCCCAAAGTCGACACCGTTCTCAAAAATCCAGACATATATTGGCCTGGAATGCCAGGGACATGCCTCCAGCTTGAACCTGCTACCTCAAAGTGTTCTCCATCACCGGTCTGGGGCTACAGCAGCTGAACTGTAGGGTCTCCCAAAACATTCTGTCCCAATATATGTCTGGATTTATGAAAACCGTGCTCACCTCGGCACAACCACCCTGACAGTTTTCCAAGAAATTACAGGGTATTTTTAGACAGATCAGCCACAGGCAGCCTGGCAACACACACTCTACTCACCCAGCTTGCTTGTGACTGGCTGGCTGGCTTCCAGCCACTAAGCCCACAGGGCATGACTGACAAAGGCTGTCCTGCAAAGAAAATAAGCAGTTTTCCTAAGCAAAATGCCTCTCTCTGTGACTCACCCCACCCCCCAAAGGATAATTGCTGGGCCTTTCCCTTGGTACCAGCTGGTAGCCAGACACCTAAGCTTTCTACCACTACCCTCCATGACGGAGTCCCCCCTCACTTTCGGAGCACCGCAAGGGCCTGACTGCCGGCTATCGCCGGCAGGCAGGCGAAAAAGTTTTGGCCCAAAGTCGACACCGTTCTCAAAAATCCAGACATATATTGGCCTGGAATGCCAGGGACATGCCTCCAGCTTGAACCTGCTACCTCAAAGTGTTCTCCATCACCGGTCTGGGGCTACAGCAGCTGAACTGTAGGGTCTCCCAAAACATTCTGTCCCAATATATGTCTGGATTTATGAAAACCGTGCTCACCTCGGCACAACCACCCTGACAGTTTTCCAAGAAATTACAGGGTATTTTTAGACAGATCAGCCACAGGCAGCCTGGCAACACACACTCTACTCACCCAGCTTGCTTGTGACTGGCTGGCTGGCTTCCAGCCACTAAGCCCACAGGGCATGACTGACAAAGGCTGTCCTGCAAAGAAAATAAGCAGTTTTCCTAAGCAAAATGCCTCTCTCTGTGACTCACCCCACCCCCCAAAGGATAATTGCTGGGCCTTTCCCTTGGTACCAGCTGGTAGCCAGACACCTAAGCTTTCTACCACTACCCTCCATGACGGAGTCCCCCCTCACTTTCGGAGCACCGCAAGGGCCTGACTGCCGGCTATCGCCGGCAGGCAGGCGAAAAAGTTTTGGCCCAAAGTCGACACCGTTCTCAAAAATCCAGACATATATTGGCCTGGAATGCCAGGGACATGCCTCCAGCTTGAACCTGCTACCTCAAAGTGTTCTCCATCACCGGTCTGGGGCTACAGCAGCTGAACTGTAGGGTCTCCCAAAACATTCTGTCCCAATATATGTCTGGATTTATGAAAACCGTGCTCACCTCGGCACAACCACCCTGACAGTTTTCCAAGAAATTACAGGGTATTTTTAGACAGATCAGCCACAGGCAGCCTGGCAACACACACTCTACTCACCCAGCTTGCTTGTGACTGGCTGGCTGGCTTCCAGCCACTAAGCCCACAGGGCATGACTGACAAAGGCTGTCCTGCAAAGAAAATAAGCAGTTTTCCTAAGCAAAATGCCTCTCTCTGTGACTCACCCCACCCCCCAAAGGATAATTGCTGGGCCTTTCCCTTGGTACCAGCTGGTAGCCAGACACCTAAGCTTTCTACCACTACCCTCCATGACGGAGTCCCCCCTCACTTTCGGAGCACCGCAAGGGCCTGACTGCCGGCTATCGCCGGCAGGCAGGCGAAAAAGTTTTGGCCCAAAGTCGACACCGTTCTCAAAAATCCAGACATATATTGGCCTGGAATGCCAGGGACATGCCTCCAGCTTGAACCTGCTACCTCAAAGTGTTCTCCATCACCGGTCTGGGGCTACAGCAGCTGAACTGTAGGGTCTCCCAAAACATTCTGTCCCAATATATGTCTGGATTTATGAAAACCGTGCTCACCTCGGCACAACCACCCTGACAGTTTTCCAAGAAATTACAGGGTATTTTTAGACAGATCAGCCACAGGCAGCCTGGCAACACACACTCTACTCACCCAGCTTGCTTGTGACTGGCTGGCTGGCTTCCAGCCACTAAGCCCACAGGGCATGACTGACAAAGGCTGTCCTGCAAAGAAAATAAGCAGTTTTCCTAAGCAAAATGCCTCTCTCTGTGACTCACCCCACCCCCCAAAGGATAATTGCTGGGCCTTTCCCTTGGTACCAGCTGGTAGCCAGACACCTAAGCTTTCTACCACTACCCTCCATGACGGAGTCCCCCCTCACTTTCGGAGCACCGCAAGGGCCTGACTGCCGGCTATCGCCGGCAGGCAGGCGAAAAAGTTTTGGCCCAAAGTCGACACCGTTCTCAAAAATCCAGACATATATTGGCCTGGAATGCCAGGGACATGCCTCCAGCTTGAACCTGCTACCTCAAAGTGTTCTCCATCACCGGTCTGGGGCTACAGCAGCTGAACTGTAGGGTCTCCCAAAACATTCTGTCCCAATATATGTCTGGATTTATGAAAACCGTGCTCACCTCGGCACAACCACCCTGACAGTTTTCCAAGAAATTACAGGGTATTTTTAGACAGATCAGCCACAGGCAGCCTGGCAACACACACTCTACTCACCCAGCTTGCTTGTGACTGGCTGGCTGGCTTCCAGCCACTAAGCCCACAGGGCATGACTGACAAAGGCTGTCCTGCAAAGAAAATAAGCAGTTTTCCTAAGCAAAATGCCTCTCTCTGTGACTCACCCCACCCCCCAAAGGATAATTGCTGGGCCTTTCCCTTGGTACCAGCTGGTAGCCAGACACCTAAGCTTTCTACCACTACCCTCCATGACGGAGTCCCCCCTCACTTTCGGAGCACCGCAAGGGCCTGACTGCCGGCTATCGCCGGCAGGCAGGCGAAA